>NW_004624903.1:2703959-2760018 GCF_000247695.1 Heterocephalus glaber
TGTGCTACTTCCCATGCTACTGAGGATTTGTTCATAAAGTCTTTTCCTATGCCAATGTCTTCAAGAGTTCTACCTAACTTATCTTGCAGCAAGTTTAGTGTTTCTGTTTTAATATTTAGATCTTTAATCCACTTTGATCTTAGTTTAGTGCATGGTGATAGATATGGATCTAAAATCTTAGACATTTTAAATACTATGTAGTAGTAACTCTAGTTAGTGATTCCACCCACCCTATACCAGAGATGGTGATGGTTTTTAACTGCTTGGTAATTTACTCATTTAATAACTTGACTGAACTTACTCTGTGAAGTCTATCTCTCCTGTAGTGTGAAGCTGCTGATGTTTCTATACAGATCCTGCCCCAAAGCTTTTAACCCTTGCTAAGATTGTGTAAGCCTCCTAAGCCAGTTAGGTTTCTACCCTTTCTCATTAGCTGTTTTGGTTTGGAGTCTACTATCATAGTTCAGGACTTTGTATTTTTTGTTCCCAGTTCAACCAGGGACTAGTAATTTATGCTTGAACTTTTCCCCATGGACAGAACTCCTGTCACTGCTCCAGAGCAGGGAACAGCAACTCACTTTGCCATGAATGACACCTTGTATCTGTGTGTGGACACTGGAGGGTGGTGGCAGCATCTGGTCCACTTGGATTTCCCCTCCTGGTATGGATCCTCTGCCCATGAATAAGATTGGGCTGGGGTAAGCAGGACCTCAGTATTCCCAGTCTGTCATGCCCAGGGTATAGCTTCTGTCCTACAAGTGGGAGCTCAGAAGAGGAAGAGACAACTGGTCCTCTTGGCCATGCCATTTGCCATAAAGCTTCTGCAACAGGGCTAGGAGAGATGAGAAATGCTAGCAACCTGCCCCTTCCTGTATGAAGTCATAACTGCAGGCTGGGACCTGGGGATAGAAGGGGGGCCCAATCTTCTTGGCTGTACCTGCTCAGAGTAGTGTATTTAGGGAAGAGCTTCTGTAAAACAGAATTAGAGGAGTTGTGCTAAGTGAGTGGGCCACAATCAAATGACACAGACTCTCATTGTTCTTTTGAGATTTAGTAGATTTTTCTTCAATGACTTTCTCCATTTCCCATATGCCCTTAGGACAATTTCCAGAGATTTTAAATGATTTGGTTTGTTTTTTGTTGTTGTTCTTAGTAATTTTCACTATATTGTCATTTTGGAATAGGTCTTCAGAGATCCTTACTCCAGCATTCTAAAAGTCTTCATCTTTTACATGGCGTTTTGAAACAGCCTCTTAACTGGTTTCCCTCTTTTCACTCTTGTCCTTCTGAAGTCTATTCTAACATGACAGCCAGAGCAATAGCATTCAAAGGAAGTCAGATTATATCTTCAGTATGCTTAAAACTTCCTAATGGTTTAATTGTTTTTTTAGTAAAAAACGAAGTTCTTAAAATGGGTTACAATGACCTACATCTCTCAAATTTGTGACCTCGCTGTCTACTACTCTTCTTCTCATTCACTCTGTTCCAGACACACTTTCCCCCTTGCTTTCCATCCCTCAAGTTGGCCATACTCTCAATACTGTCCTTGTGTGGCTTGGGTATTAAGATTACACTAATCCCATAGAATGAGCTGGGAAGTAGTCCATATTTTCCCCTATACTTTGTAAGAACTTTTATAAAACTGGAATTAATTCTTCCTTGACTATTTCGTTAAATCTCTAGAATTAGTGGTCTCATTCCTTATGGAACAATTTTAAATTACTGAGAGAATACCTTTAAGTGCTATATATCAGTTCTGGTGATTAATTTTTCTAGGAATTTATTTGGTTTACATTTTAAAGTTGAATGATGTGATGTAGGAATGTCCCTCCTTTCTAACAATATGTTTGGGCTTATCTCTTATTTTATTAACATTTCCCGAGCTTTTAAAATTTGTTTATCATTTTTTTTCTGGTACCAGGGATCGAATTTAGGAACTTGCGCTTGCCAGGCAGGCATGGCACCACTGAGCTACATACCCAGCCCAATTTGTTTATAATTTAAAATAACTAATTCTTGGTTTTGATAATCTTCTCTGCAATAGTTCATCTTCTTTATCCAAGATGTTCAGTGGATGTTTGAAATTATAGATAGTACTAAGCCCTATTATATATCCTTTTTTGGAGACAGGGTCTTGCTATGTAGTTCAGGCTGGCCTTGGACTCACTATGTAACTCAGGCTGGCCTGGAACCCATGTGGCGATCCTCCTGCCTCAGCTTCCTGAGTGCTGGGATTACACACGTGTGCCACATGCCTGCCTATGTATCTTTATATATTTCTGGCTCAAGCTTTCATTTCTCACTAGACCATTGTAATCACTTCCCTGATTCTACAACCTGTCTACAACCTCACAGGAGCTGGCACAGTATCCAAACCGATCAATTTACTCCCTATTTTAAAGATCTCTTCTGACTCTCTGTCACTCAGAATCTTATTTCAATCTCTCCCTGTAACCTCATTTTCTAATATGGTTTCCTAACTGCTCCATACTCCAGCCACACTGAACTTTTCACTATAATTTAAGTATATTCTGCCTTATGGCATATACTTGTAAAAACAATATATGCTATCAATTATTTTCACATAACAACAGGCTCATTCTTCTAGAAATGCCCTTACTCCTTTCTTCAAGTGGAAAAACACACACTGTTCAATTCAAATGCCAATTTCTCTGTGAAGTCTCTCAATTCTCTCGGTAGGGTTTCCTGCTACTTTCTATGTTTACTGCCAGCATTCTGTACATATAGTTCTTATAATATGTAATACAATGCATTGTGATTATTTGATTACAGGTCGTGTCTTCCCTATCAGACAGTAAGTTCTATGAGGGAAGGACTTATATCTTACTGATTTTTTTTCACCTCAGGAGCTAGAATAGTGCCCAGCCCAAAGGATGTCTTCAATTCTTACTTGTTGAAACAAAGAATGAAATGACTAAAATGATTCAGAGTAAATATCTAACTGTGCTAGTCAAGAAGAAAGAACAGAAGGGAGAAAATTTTATGTATAAGGTCACTGGCCTTGTGGAAGGGGTATCACTGGCTTTATTGAGTTGCAAAAAACCTTGAAGATGTGGGGTAGATTATAATGGGAGACAAGAGCAAACATGAAGGGTTGGGTAGATCTAGCTGAGGGAAGTGCTGTGAAGCCACTGTCCCAAATTGGGATTTCTATTTGAATAAGTAGGAAATTGCTAGAGAGTTATTACAGACACAGTTGAAATGAAGCCATGAAAATGACTTGCTCTGCAGAGCTGGAAGAAGGCAGCCAGGCAAACAACAAGCAGTCACCAGAACCCAGAGTGCAGAGTGGATATGGCAAGTGGAGGTGGGAGATTAGGTGCAGAAAAAGGAAGAGGTTGTAATCCCAGTACTCTGGGAGGCTCAGGTAGGAGGATCAGAAATTCAAGCTTAGCCTGTGTAACTTAGCGATTTAGTAAGACCCTGTCCCAAAACCAAAAATGAAAAGGTTGGGAGATGTAGTTCAGTACAAAGGCCCTGGGCTAGTCCCCAGTACCTCTCTTCCCCCAAAATCTTTTTATCAACCTGGTCTCTCTGTGTCTTACTTTCTTAAGCAGTAAAACAAAGCTACTCCACATTCAAACAATCAGCAAAACTGTTAAATTTTAAGGTATCTCTCTCTTCACTCCATGTTCACAGCTACTACCTTAGGTCTGGTCCCAATCAGTGATCATCTGGATCACTGTATGAGCCTACATGGTGAGCTCTGCACACTGTCTCTATCCTAGTACAATCTGCTCTCTACAACAGTCAGCATCATCTTTAAAAAACATCAGAGCGGGGTATGGTGGTACACACCTATAAGCCTAGATATTTGGGAGGCTGAGGCAGGAGGATGGAAAATTCCAGGCCAGCCTGAGTTACTTACTGAAACCTTGTCTCAAAAAAAAAAAATGGAGGGGGATGTGGCTTAGTGGTAGAGCACTTGCCTAGCATGTTCAAGGACCTGGCTTCAATCCACAGGACTGAAAAAAAAGTTGATGGTGATATAATCATGAGGTACATAACAATGTTTTTGTCAACTACAGACTGCTTATACAATGGTCCCCCACATATTTATAACAGAACTGAAAAATTCCTACTGTTTAGTGATGGTGTAGTTATCATAATGTTCCAGTGCAATACATCACTCATACTTGTGGTGATGCTGATGTAAACAAATCTACAGAGCTGCCAGTAGTATAAAAGTATAGCAATATAACTATTAATAGAAAACACTTTAAAATGATAATAAATATGTTACTTGTTTATACATTTATATACAATACTGGACTATATACAGTGGACCCTTGACTTACGAAGTCAATTTGTTCCTGAGGACTGGTTGCAACTCAAGTTGTCAACTGAAGGCTCAGGCTCCTCTACACAGCCTTCAAAGTCTCTCTCCTGTATCCAGGCAGATCTCAGTGTCCTTAGAGAGACACTGGCCCAGGATTTCTCAATTAACCCCACACAGGAAAGGATATTGTAATGTTCCTTCCAGAACTGTTCAAGGGTTAAATCTGTATCTGAGACAATCTGGAAGCACAAGTGGCCAGCATTCAGGTCATAATTCAAGATTTTGGTCGTAAGTTAAAACTAAAATTCTGGTAGTAACCCAAGTTGTTTGTATGTCAGGCTGGCTGTAACTCAAGGGTCCACTATATCTAATCATTATTTTAGAGTATACTCCTTTTACTTATAAAAAAGGTTCACTATAAAACTGTGCCCCGTGACAGCAGCAGCAGCCTCATACATCTCGTGTTTATTGAATCTCGATTGAATCAGGAGGTCAAGTGACCGACCATTACCAGGTGTTTGCAAAAGGATGCAATCCCCTAATGCCACATTTCTCAGAATATCCCTATTGTTAAGTGACACATAACTGTTGCTTAAAATCTCTGGTTCCTGGGCCAGGGATTTAGATCAGTGGTGCCGCCACCTGCCTCGAAAGTGCAAGGTCCTGAGTTCGATATGTACAAAAACAAACAAACAAACAAAAAAACAAAATCCCTGGCTCCTACTGCACTTAAGAGTCAGATTGATGTTCCTCATCCTGGCCAACACGAGGCTCCCACATGATGAAGCTCCAGCCTGCTTCACAGACCTCATCCTGTCCTGCCCTTCTCTCCTTCCATATACTGGTATTTCTGCCTTTCCTGAAGCATGGCCAGCTCTTTCCTACGTTTTCACATGCTCTTCCCTCTGCTTGAAATGTAGCTTTCTGGCAGGGTTCTTCTTATCTTTCATACTTCAGACCTAGACTTTACCCCCTTAGAATGATCAGTGCTGACTTCTGTATCAGCCATTTATTTTCTTCTTAGCACCTATTGCAATCTGTAATTACTTTCTTGTGTGCTTCCTGTTAATTTCCTGTTAGGCTACAAGTCCTAAAAGGTAGAGGCCATCTGTCAACTGTTGCACCTTTACTGTCCAGCACATAGTGAGAGGTCAATAAACAATTGTGAATGAATAGACGAGAGGGACAATGGAAGTAGAGTTCAGTAAGAATGGGTAGTGAAGAAAGAGGAAGGGATTTTAAAAAGAGTTCCATTGAATTTTGAGAATAGCATATCTACTTTCCCTCAGCTTGTGTTATGGTTTGGGTCTAGCTATCCCCCCAAAGCCCCATGCAGTCTTAGATGGGGCTTTTTCAGAGGTGGCTGAATCTAGAGTGTGTGATGCTGGGGTTAACAGTATGTGATTACTAAATCAGTCCACTGATTGGTTTGGCACTGTCCTGATCCTGGTAGCCTGGATACAATATAAGGGACAGAAAGAAGCTTGTCTTCTCCCTTGTTGCTTTGCTACTGTCTGTCTGCCATGAACTATTGCCCTTCTGCCACCCTGCCTTGGAGCCAGCCGATTATGAACTGAAACCTCTACAAACTGTGAGCTAAATAAACTTTTTCTCCCTTTAATACTGGGTGTCAGGTATTTTGTCACAGCAATGAGAGAAAAGTAACCAACATAACATAATATAAAATATTAATAGGAATTGCAGACAGTAGCCAGAGGACTCATGCTCCAAATCAGGGAGAATCAGAGAAGCTAGGGTCAGTGGAATTCAGTTCCATTCATTAGAAACTGGTGAGTGATCCCTATGTACCAGGCTCTATGGGGGGCATGCATTGTAGAGGCTATAAAGATGAATGCTATATGTCAAGAGTTTATATTCAAGAAACCAGAAACAGGAGATAAAAGCAGAATTTAATCAAACTGAGGCCTTTGGGGGCTCAGAGAAAGGAGTTTAGGAAAATCTTCAAGGAAATTTACTGTGACCTGGAGTCAACAAGTTTTAGTACACAATGAAACAAGTACACAGATGGCCCTGTCTGCTCTTTCTCACAAAATACTTCACAAGAGGAGGATGGAAGCAAAATAGTTTAAAGGATGACTTTTGGGATCCTGTGTTAGAGGGAAAATAGCTAGGCTTGGGAGTTTTGGCCCTACCACTGACTGTTTGGGAGACCTTGGACAATTTGCTTATTTCTTTTTATAAATGGTTGCTGAGGGGCTACTATGCATCAGGCCCTATAGGTATACTATTTTATAGATTCATTTAGCTTTGCTAAGCTTTGGTTTTCTCGCTGCTCTTTGAAATTGAATAACCTTGATTTCTGGTTCCCAAATACCTGGTGCTGGGCAAAAGACTTGCAGACATTCCTCCCTGCCTTCAGGTAGTGCCCCACTTTGCACTAGAGCAGAAAACTCCTAGGCACTAGAGTGTACTTGGGCTCTTTATGAGATGGGAAAATGAAGGAAAATATTGGAGTAATGAAGTATTAGTTTCTTTTGCACAATGTTGGATGAGCAAATTCCTGCTATGGCAACCCATCGTACTATATAATGGGAAATGGTGATATTAAGGTGTCAAGAAATGACCACACTAAAATGTTACTAACGCTAAGATAAACTGTAATGTAGAAAACTGTGACATAGTTGCCATGAGGCTGGGTATGGTGGCGCATGCCTGTAATCCCAGCACATGGGAGGCAGAGGCAGGAGGATCGCTGGGAGTTCGAAGCCAGCCTGGGCCACATAGTGAATTCAAGGCCAGTGTGAACTGGCCTTAGTGAGACTCTATCTCAAACCAAACAAACAAACAAACAAATAAACAAACAGAGTTATCTTAAGGTAATGCTATCAAGGTAGATGCATTAGATGCCTGGGAAAGTGAACAGGGTAGAGGAAAGGACTCTGTTAGCATGTCTCCAGGAATGACCATGGAGAGCTTTGTCTATTTCTAGATGATGGCTTCTTTAAGCTGAGTTATTCCTGTTATGGGGGAGGGTAATTTATCAGGCACATAAGTTTGATTAAAAAAATCTTTAGGGAATATTCAATTCCTTTGTTTGAAGTATATGTTCATCAAGCAGCCTTCTGGTCTGGAACTGGTTTCTTGACTGGGAAGACCTATCCAGCAGGAAGGCCTATGCAGACAAGAGTCCTATCTTGCCAAATACATTGCTGACTATAAATGACTGCTTTGAGGTCTGCTTTACAAATTAGTCTGTGACTCTGACAGCACGGATTCACTCCACAGAGACTTCTCATCTCATGATGGGATTGCAAATGGGAGAGAAATGTATAGTAACAAAACTACAGAGTAGCCTTGCCTAGGGGATCTTCAAGTGCTGTTGTCTTAGAATGTCTGGTCTGAAGCAGCCACTGGTTTTACCCATTAATTACAGCAATGCTAACTCCTTATGTGTCTTCAGCTCTTTTAACTTTCAAAGTGCTTTTAATTTTCAAAGCACTTTCACATATATTATCTAATTTTGTCATTTTATCTACTATACCTTCCTTATCTCATACTGCTTGTAAAAATACAGTTGTAGAGCACTGGTAAAAACACCAAAAGAAACAGAAATATTGTCGATATGTTGAAAAAATATGTCTACAATGGAGCTCTAGCAAAATAAACTAAAGAAGTAAAGGTAGTCTGAATCTATGCTGCAGTAGCTTGACCCCAGAATTTGGAGACAGACCTAGAATGATGACAGTAAAGTAACACAAAGATATGGCTGCAGACGTGTTGTTGCTGGAGACTTCAGGAAGTACCCAAGTGTAATCAAGGTGATCAGGACATATTTTCAAGACCAGAATATACTTGCAAAATCTGTTATGGTTTGGAGGGTGAATGTCTCCCAAAGCCTCAAGGTGGGGCTTTTAAAAGATGATTCAATCATGGGGGTGATATAGCTGACATGTGGTTAGGAGGTAGGGCCTGGTCGGAAGAGGCAGGTCACTGGGTGACCTGGAAGGGTGCACCTCCCCCCGAATCCTCCCTTCACTATCTTCCCACTCACAGCCTAATGAACGTGGAATGAAACTTCTCAAATGTGAGCCAAAATAAGTCTCTCTCCCCTGAAGCTGTGGGTATCAGGTATTATGTCCTAGCCAGGAGAAAGTGACTAAGGCACAATCTAATCAACTCCTGCCTTGAGTGCTGCTTCTTTTGATCTGCCACTCCATGAACTGTTTCTCCTCTGCCATGCTACCCTGTCATGGAGCCAGTCGACTATGGACTGAAACCTCTACAGAGTATGAGTTGTAGAGGTTTAATCTCTATTCCTTTAACTTGAGTGTGTTGGGTATTTTGTCCCAGCTATGAGAAAGTAACACACTGCAAGTTAGTATAATCACAATATATTTTAAGTCTCTCCCCCTCAATTTTGTTTAGTTTGAAAACTTTCAAATCCTCAGGAAAACTGCAAAAACAGTACAATAAATTTCCAATTATTCTTAAACTAAATTTATCAATTTGCTGATGGACATCCAACAGCTACAGAACTATTCATTGAAAAGACTGTCTTTCTTTCACTGAATTGCTTTTGGATCTTACTAAAAAAATCTGTTGGCAGTACTTGTGTGGGTCTATTTCTGGGATCTCTATTCTGTTTCTTTACTGTGTCTATTTCTTTGACAATACCACATAGTCTCAATTACTGTAACTATATATTGTCTTATTATTGGTAGAGTTATTACTTCTTCCACTTTATCCTCACTTTATAAAATTGTTTTAGCAATTTTAGTTTATTTTTCCATATGAATTTTACCATAATGTTGTCTATATTTCCAAAAAATCATGCTGGAATTTTGATGACAAGTCCATAAAATCCGTAAACAAATTTAGAGAGAATTGACATCTTTATTATGGTGAGTTCCAATCCATGAACAGGGTATCTGTCCACATAGTAGTTTTCAGCATATAGGTCCAGTATGTGGTGAGATTTACACCTAAACTATTTCATTAAAAAATGGATTTTAACTTAAATTTTGGTTTCCATATGTTCCATGTGTTGATAGCCCATGGAAATCATTGATGGCATACAGAATTGATTTTTAAAACTTGTTTTGAGATGGGAATCTCACTGTTTTCCTCAGGCTGGTCTCGAACTCTTGGACTCAGACAATCCTCCTGCCCTCAGCCTCCATAGTAGCTGGAACTGCAGGTACATGCCACCATGGCCAGCTAGAATTAATTTTTGTATGTTGCTATTGTATCCTGCAACGTCTGGATTTGGTATGATGATAATACTGCTGTAATAAAATGAATTGGGAAGTGTTTCCTCCTCTTTTATTTTCTGGAAGATTGTGCAGAATGGTGTGAATTCTTCTTTAAATGTTTGGTAGAAATCTCCAGTGAAACCATCTAGGTTTGAAAAGTTACTCTGTTGGGGAATTTTAAAATTACAAATTCATCTTTCTTAAGAGCTACAGGGCTATTAAAATTATTTCATATTTGGTGAGTTATGGTAATTTGTGGTTTTTGAGGAATTAGTCCATTTCATGTAAGATGTCAAACTTATGTATGTATAATTGTTTGTTGTACTGTTGGTATTCTTTTGATGTTCACAGGGGCTGCAGCAATACCCAATTTCATTCTTGATATTGGTCATTTGTGTCTGCTTTTTGTCAGTCTTGCTAGACATTCATCAGATTTATTGATATTTTCAGAGAACTGCATTGTGTTGCACTGAATTTCTATTATTTTGTTTTTAATTTCATTCATTTCTGTTCTTTATTATTTCTTTCCTTCTATTTACTTTGGGTTTATTTTGCTCTTCTTTTGCTAGTTTGTTAAAGTGAGAGCCTAAAGGTCCAGAGGGGAAGGGGAAGTAAGAAGGAAGGGTAGGGGAAAGGAAAGAAGGTAAAGGAAAAAAATACGAGAAAAGAAGGAAAAAATGGAAACAAAGTTGTAAATAGGGAGAAGTAGAGGGGTGGAAGGGAGGGAAGGGGAATAGGGAAAAAACAAGAACCAAAATATATCATGTACAGGTACAAATTCCCAATGATGAATGTGATCATAATGTATACCTAAAATGTACCAATAAGTTTAATGAAAAAAAAAGATAGCATATATTATTGATTGGAGACTATTCTCTTTTAAATTAAGGATCTAATGTTATAAGTTTCCTTCTTAGCATTGCTTCAGCTGTTTCCTACAAATTTTGACATACAGCTCGGCGTGGTGGTGCATGCCTGTAATCCCTGCACTCTAGGAAGCTGAGGTAGGAAGATCACAAGTTTCAAACCCAGCCTGGGCAACTTAAGAGACTTAGCAAGACCTTGACTCAAAATAAAATATAAAAACAAAAGCTGGGCATGGTGGCACATACCTGTAATCCCAGCACTCAGGAGGTTGAGACAGGAGGATTGCTGTGAGTTTGAGGCCAGCCTGGGCTACATAATGAGTTCAAGGTCAGTCTGAACTACATAGTGAGACTCTGTCTCAAAAAACAAAAACAAAGACTAACAAACAACAGTGAGCTGGGGATATAGCATAGTGTGAAGGCCCTGGGTTCAATCCCTATTACAGGAAAAAAAAAAAAAGAAAAGGTTAACATGTATTTTCATTTTAATTCAGTTTAATGTATTTAAAAAATTTCCTTGTGATTTCCTCTTTGACCCATGGATTATTTAGAAGTGTATTCTTCAGTTTCTAAGTGTTTTAAGATTATTTTATCATCTTTCTTTTATTGATTTCCAATTTAATTCCATTTTGGTCAGATAATACTCCCTGTTTGATTTCCTTGTTATAAATTTGGTGAGCTTTGTTTGATCACTCATGATATGCCCCATCTTTACCTTTGATTATTTTATATTATTGTGATAAAATGCATAAACCACAAAGTATGCCACTGTAACTTTTTAAAGTGTAAACTCACTGACATTCATTACAACACTGTACAACCATCACAACTATTTATTTATAAACTTCTATCACCTTAAACAGAAATTCTGTACCTATTAAATAATAATTCCAACCCTCCTGTCTTTCAGTCCCTGGTAACCTTTAATCTACCTTCTGTCTCTATGAATTTGCCTTTTGGAGATAGTTTATATAAGTGGAATTATATATTGTACTTTTGTTCCTGGCTTATTTCACTTAGCCTAATGTTTTCAAGGTTCAGTCATGTTGTAGAATGTGTCAAAATCTTATCCCTTTGAATATCTGAATAGTATTTCATTGCATGGCTATATCAACTTTTCTTTATCCATTCCTCTGTTGATGGGTAGTTGAGCTATTTCAGGCTTTTGGCTAATGAGAATAATGCTGTTTGAAAATTGGCAAGTATTTGAGTCTCTGTTTTCATTTCTTTTTTTTTTTTTTGGTACCGGGGATCGAACTCGGTTCCTTTCGCTTGTGCAGCAGGCGGCGAAACCACTGAGCTAAATCCCCGGCCCTGTTTTCATTTCTTTTAAGTATATGGCTAGGAGTGAACTGCTGGGTCATACAGTATTAAATATTTAAAATTTTAAAGAACTGACAAACTATTTTCACTTGATCTTAGCCAAAAGGCCAAGAAGCAATGACAAAGTATTTTCATAGTGAATGTGCCATTTTATATTTTCAGCAACAGTGTACAAGGGTTCCAATTTCTCCACATCCTCAATATGCTTGGTATTTTGCAGCCTTTTGGTTATAGCCATCCTAGTAGGATGTGGTATCTCATTTGAGATATCATTTGAGATATGGTATCTCATGTGGTTTTGAGTTACATTTTCCTAAAAGGTAATATGTTGAGCATTTTTTCATGTTGAATTCCTTAGCCAACTTTTAAAATTAGTTGCTTATCTTTTTTGAATTGTAGAAGTTCTTTATATATTAGATATTAAACCCTTATTAAATATGATTTGAAAATATTTTTATTCATTTGTTAAACTGTCTTTTCACTTTCTTGATAATGTCTTTTGCAGCACAAAAGGTTTTGATTTTGAAGTTATCGTTTTTGTTTTTGTTTTCTGGTACCAGGGATTGAACTCAGGACCTCGTGCTTGCAAGGCAGGTGTGGCACCACTGAGCTAAATCCCCAGCCCCAAAAGGTTTTGATTTTGATGAAGTCCAATTTATCTAATTTTTTCTTTGTTTGTGCTTCTGGTGTCATATCTAAGAACCCATTGACAAATCCAACGTCAGAGGATTTATGTTTCATGTTTTCTTCTAAGATTTTTATGGCTTTAGTTATTATAAGATTGAGGATTCATTTTCAGTTGGATGAAATAGTTGCTAAATTATTTGAAAGAATTTAAGGGCTGGCATTCAGTCTCCTTTAAATGTTTGGTAGAATTAACCACTGAAGCCATCTGGTCATGGGCTTCTCTCTGTTGGAAAATTTGATTGCTGATTGAATATCTTTACTTGTTATAGTTTTTGAATTTTTATGTTTCTCTTGAGTCAGTTTAGATAATGTTTCTAGGAATTTGCCCACATGTTGCATTTGTTAACTTATAATTGCTAATAGCATTCTCTTATAATCCTGTTTATCTTTGTAAGGGCAGTAGTCATGTCTCCACTTTAATTTCTACTTACTGATTAATTTTTTTTTTTTTTTGTACCAGGGATTGAACTCATGACCTTGCACTTGCGAGGCAGGCGCGGTGCCACTGAGCTAAATCCTTGGCTCACCACTTTAATTTCTGATTCTAGTTATTTGTGTCTTTAGTTTTTTTGTCAGTCTAGTTAAAAGTGTGTCAATTTTGTGATTTTTTTCAAAGAAATAAGTTACAGTTTTGTTGATTCTCTTCTTGTTTTTCTAGTCTGTTTCATTTATCTCCATCCTCATCTTTATTACTTTCTTTCTTGTGCTACCTTAGTTGGACTTAGTTTTCTTTTTCTAGTTCCTTAAAGTATAAAGGCAGACTACTGATTTCAGTTCTTTCTTCTTTTTAATGTAGGCATCCACAGGTATAAATTTCCCTTTGAGCATGATCCTTACTGTACCTCACAAGTTTTACCATATTTCCATTTTCATTCATCTTGAGGTATTTTCTAATTTCCTTGGTGATCTTGGTGATTTCTTTCCTGATTTATTGGTTAAGAGTGAATTGTTTGATTTCAACATATTAGTGAACTTTCCACTTTTCCTTCTGTTATTGATTTTTTTTAGCTTTACTTCAATTTGACCAGAAACAATACTTTTCATGGTTTTATGATTTTAATATTGCCTCCCCTACCTCGTTTCCATGGTGGTGGGAATCAAATCCAGGGCCTCACATGCTGGCCAAATGTTTGACCATTGAACTATATATCCAGTCTTTCAATCTTTTAAAATTTACTGAGATTTGTTTTGACCTAATATGTGGTCTATCCTGGGGAATGTTCTATATGTACTTGAGAAAATTGTGTACTCTGCTGTTCTGGAGTATAATATTCTATTGTGTCTGTTAGGTCTAGTTGATTTACAATGTTACTCAAGTCCTCTATTTCCTTACTGTTCTTCTGCTTAGTCGATCTATTATTGAAATAGTGGATTGAGATTTATAACTATTACTAGGGAATTATTTCTTTAATTCTGATAATGTTTTATATGTTTTGAGGCTCTGTTACTTGATGCATATGTTTATAATTATTTTACCTTCTCAATGAATTGGTCCTTTTATCAGTATATAATGTCTTTGTCTTTTGCAACAGTTTTTTTACACAAGTTCTACTTTGTCTGACATTAGAATAGTCACTCCAACTTTTTGGTTACCATTTGCATGGACTATTTTATTCCTACCCTTTCATTTTCAACTTAATTTCATCTTTAGATCTAAAGTGAGTCCCCAGTAAACAGAATACAGTTATATCAGTTTTTAAAAAAATTTATTTTGTTATTTTCTGATTTTTAACTGGAGACTTCACTTACATTTAATTTGTTGATAAAGAAGGATTTCTGTCATTTTTATTTTTGTTTTCTCTTTATCTTCTAGTTATTTTTGTTCCTTGTTTCCTCTGCTATTGTTTTAAATAGTTGATTATTTACAGTGAACTATTTTGGTTCACTTATTTCTATTTATACCGCTTTAAACATGTTCTTATAGGTACCGTGGAGATTAAATTTAGCATATAAAAACTTTACTCTTATTAATTTCCATTCTCTTCCTTATATTGCTGCTATAACAAATTACATATTTATACACTGTGTGCTAATAACATCTATAATTATTTTTATGTACTTACTTTTTTAACCTTGTAAGAAATAGTGAAGTCACAACCAAAAGCATAATAAAACTTGCTTTTTTGCTCTAGCTATTCTCCTTCTAAGTATCTTCCTGAAAGAGTTAAAAGCATCATACCACTGATATATGCATACTCATGTTTATAACAGCACAATTTATAATAGGTAAATCTTGGAAACAACCCAAATGCCCATCAACAGATGAATGGATAAAGAAAATGTTGTTTTTATATACAATGGAGCACTACTCTGCCATAAAGAAGGTCAAACTTGAGATATTTTTAGGTAAATGGATGCACCTTGAGACCATCATTTTAATTGAAATAAGTCAGATACACAAGTTTAAATATTGTATTATTTCTCTTGTGTAAGAAACCCAAAGGGTAAATAGGAACAAAATGGAAAATAGATAATAGAAAGTAGAAAGAGCATGTTCAAATGGGAAGGGGCTCAAGGGAGGGGGAGGAGGGAATGAAAGGAAGAGAAAGGGATTTTTAGAAAGAGAATGGAAGGAAAAAATGGAAACAATACTTTTGTAAATGGGGAGGGGAAGAAGGGTTGAAAAGAGGGGAGGGGAATGGGAGAAAAAAGGATTACAATATATTATGTACAAGTAAAAATTCCCTATGATGAATGTGATCATATTATGTATGGCAAACATGTACCAATAAAGAAACCTTGCTTTTATATTTTTCCATTTTGTTCCTTTCATTAGAGGTTTTTTTTGGGGGGGGGGTACTGGGGATTGAACCCAGGGCCATGTGCATGTTAGGCAAGTGCTCTCCCACTGAGCTACATTCCCCAGCCCTTTTTATTTTGAGATAGAGTCTATTAAGTTGCCTGTGCTGCCCTTGAACTTTTGATCTTCCTGCCTCAGCCTCCTATGTGGCTGGGATTTCAGGTATGTGCTACCACACCTAGCTGGAGATTTTCATTTCTTCATATGGTTTCAAATGGCTGCCTAGTGTCTTTTCATGTTGACTTGAAGGACTTGTTTCAGCATTTATTCTAGGGCAGGCCTGGTGGTAACAGACACCCTCAGCTTTTTTTTTTTCTGGGAATGTCTCACTCAATTTTCAAGAATAATTTTGCTGGATATAGAATTTTTGTTTGACAGTTTTTTCTTTCAGTACTTTAAATATGTCATCCCACTGTCTTTTGGCATCCATGGTTTCTCATGAGAAGCTGGTTGTTAATCTTATTGAGATTCCCTTGTACATGATGAATTACTTCTTTCTTGCTTTCATGATTGTTTCTTTGTCTTTACCTATTAATAGTCTGATTATAATGTCTTGGCATTGATGCCTTACAGAGTTCTTAAGCAATGCCTCCCAGTTCTCTGGCCTGGATGAATTTATAATTATTTTATCTTCTCAATAAATTGGCCCTTTTATCAGTATATAAGTCTTTGTCTTTTGTAATAGTCTAGGTATAACAGGGATGTGTGCCTTAGATCTGCCATTTAGGTAGCCCCCTTACAGGCTAGAATAGACCTATACAATAACTTTTTAATATATTATGTTCATTAGTACATGTTTGCAACACTTAAGGATTGTTATTCATTGTGGGGAGTTGGTACATGTATATAACATATCTTAATTCTTTTTATGTTCCTTTCCCCTCTCCCCTCCCTCCATCTCTTGGTCCCCTCTACCCAATACATTTCCAATAAAGTCGGCTGTGTCCCTCTGGAACTACAGGCCAGGGTCCCACACTGGGAATACAGGCACTCTCTTTAATACCACTGGTGAGGCAGAGTAGGTATAGGACAGGTGCAAATAAAGAATGCTACAAAGCTTCCCTATCATTTAAATAGATTAGATGTCATATTTTTACCCTGAGCTGTTTTATTTTTTTCTTTAATAGTTAACCCTAGCAGGCATTACATATAGGCCAGGATCATATGATACATATTTAGATCTGGCCCTGAACTTTTATTAATTTGTTTTTTGATCAAAGAAGTAGTTTAATAACATGCACAGAGTTCACACAGTGAAAGATTAACCAAGACTTAAATGACATACACTAGTTCTCTACCTTACCCCTTCCTAGCTCCAATTTACTTTCCAGAAAAAAGCCATATTCCTTTCTTTTTGCTGCTGCTTCTAGAATTTCCCTCCATATGTTTGAGTAATACAAGAAAGCATCTAGTTATTTTTCAATTTCTGATGGGCACTAGCAACTTCCTTCTGTGGAAGTTTAGGATTGAAGGTTACGATAACCTTTCACATCTGATCCCTGAATAGTTCACCTTGTCTCAATCTCCCAATTAAATTATCCTACAGTATTTGGCTAAATTTACATTTAATGGTTAAATTATAACAACAAGTACTGTTCACAGCTGAGCCATGTACTATATTATGACAACTTTTCCTTTATTGGACAATTTTCTGCTATGATTAATGATTGATGCACCTTAGAAATGTTGCATAGCTTTCTGTATACTTACCAGTAATGTATGCCACACTCCACTCTTTGACAGAACTGTAATAGTTCCCTCAGTATTGTCAACTATGTCAGGCAACCTGTGAATTTCAACTCTTGCCTCAGAGACTTTCCCCTGAAGCCTTCCAATTTGGACTATTTGACTTCTGGGCCTTACTGCAGGGGTGGTGTTGAGCTTCCTTTCGTAATTACCTTAAGAAATCTCTACTGTTCTAGACTGCATTGGACCTTCTGTTTCCTGTATCTTCCTCTTTCCTGGTTTATTACCTTCATTTTGATGGCACCTACTCCCAAGTTTCTTTTCCTTGCATGTCTGAAAATATCTCTTTCTCTTCTTCCTCCTTTTTTTTTTTGGTATTGGGGATCAAACTCGGGACCTTGTGCTTTCGAGGCAGGCGGCAGCACCACTGAGCTAAATCCCCGGCCCTCTTCCTCCTTTTTTGAGATGGGGGAATCTCACTATGTTGCCCAGGATGGCCTTGAACTCCTGGGTCCAAGAGGTCCTCCTGCCTCGGCCTCCTATGCAGCTGGGCCTACAGGTGTGTGCCAGTATGCCTGGCTTGAAAATGTCTGTCTTTTATCCTTAAAATTGATTAGTAGTATGACTGAATATAGAATTCAAAATTCAGAATCATTTTTCCTTTAGAATGTTAAAGGAACTGCTTCAGTGTCTTTAAGATTTCAATACTGTTAGTGAGAAGTCCAATGTCATTCTGATTTCTAAAGTTTTTTATGTGACCTGCATTTTTTCTTCCTAGAAGCATTTAGCTTTTAGGATAATCTCTTCCTCTGTTTGCTGCAAAGTATTGTGATGATACATCTTGAGGTATTTGTTTTCCTTCACAGGCCCTGTCAATATGGCAAGTTGTGTCCTCAGGTTTTGAGGAGGTTTTCTTTTATTACTTCTTTGATATTGTCTCAACCTTATTTTTTCTCTCCATTTTTTTTTTGAGACAAGGTCTCTCTAGGTGGTCCAGGTTGACCTCGAAGTCACTATGTATGTAGCCCAGGCTGGCCTGGAACTCATGGTGATCCTCCTGCCTCAGCCTCTCGAGTGTTGAGATTATAGGTGTATGCCACTGCACCCAGCTCCTCTTCAGGAATTCTTATGGATACTGAACCTCATGGATTTTTTTCTCTAACTTTCTTACCTTTTCTCTTTCCTTTCTCATCTCTATACCTTTAAATTCTATTTAGAGATTTTTTAAACCTATATCTCCAACTTCTTTTTAACCAAAAAAACCCTTTTAACCATTTTTAAGCATATACAGTAGTTCAGTGGTATCAAGTACATTCACAACACTGTACAGCCATCACTACTCACTACTTTTAGAGCTTTGGCATCATCTCAAACAGAAATTCTGTGTCCAATTAGAACTAAATCTCCAATCTTCCTTTTTCTCAGCTCTTGGTAATCTATAATCTTTCTGTCTCTATGAATTTGCCTTTTGGGGATAGTTCATATAATTGGAATCAAACAATATTTGCCCTTTTATATCTAGCTTATTTCACCTGGCATAGTGTTTTCAAGGTTCATCTGTATTGTAGCATGTATCAGAACTGAATTTCCTTTAAAGCTGAACAATATTTCATTATATGGCTATAACAAATTTTGTTAATCCATTCATTTGTTGATAGGCATTTGGGTAGTTTTCACCTTTTCACTATTTTAAGTAATGTTGTAATGAACATTGGTATACCACTTTAAATTCTTTTAGGTATATACTGAGGAGTGGAACTGCTGGATCATATGGCAATCTTATGTTTAACCTTTTTTGGGGGGGGGGTACTAGGAATTGAACCCAATGTCTTTGCACTGAGAAACCCTAATCTTTTTATTTATTTATATTTTTTTGGAGCCAAGGTCTCAATAAGTCATTAAGTTGCCCAGGGTAAGCTTGAACTTGCAGTCTTCCTATCTCAGCCTCCCAGATTGCTGGGGTTACAGATGTACACCACCGTCCCTGACTTATGTTTAACTTTTTGGGAAAGTGTCAAGCTGTTCTCTATAGCAGCTGTACCATTTAAAATGCGCAGAATTCCAATTTATCTACATAATCACCAATACTTGTTATTTTCCTTTTTAAAAAGACATAGTAGACATCACAGTGGGCACAAAGTGGTATTTCACTGTGGTTTCTACACATTTATACCCTGACTTTTTCTTGACTCAGCATTCACTCAGTTGCTGTAAACCTGTGGTTGTTTTCCAGAGATTTTAGAAAATTGTTTCTGACAGTTTATGTTTACTTTTCTGTATTTCTCTGTAGTGACATGACCTTGGAATTGGCTGCTCTCCCATTTTCTGATATTGTTTACCTTGGTATGTCCCATGGGCATTTGAAACAAACATGGATCCTTGTTATAGCGTGGAATATTCTATATTGTTGGTTTGACTCTCTTGGCTAATAGTTGTGTTATCCTTCATTTTTCTTAATTTTCTGTCCAAGTGTTCTAACACACTCACAATAGAACAATTAAAATAACTTCTTCCCAATGAGTATCAGAACTTAAGGTATCTCAGGGAAGAATGTAAGCAGGGGGTCTCATGGCTTTCTTAAGAGTCTGACATCTTTTAACTGTAGATTCAACTCTACTGCTTCATCTTCCGCCCTCTCTTTAGATACTCTACAGACAGAGTAAAACTATAGTTCCACAAGACCTTCTATTATTTTACTCATCTGTGGCTTTGTACATGCAATACCTCTTTTGAAATATCCTTTTCCTCGCATACTTTTACAGATTCATCTCAAGTATTACCTCCTTTGTAAAGATTTTCCTGATTAAGGCAGATGGAACCTATCTTTTTTGGAGGCTGATTAACCATGAAGCTCATCATAAGCCTTCAAAGCTCCTCACTGAACAGACTTCTTTCAAAGTCCTGGGAGGGAACTACTACTGTTTTTTAAAAATAAGATTAAAAGAAAATTATTTGAGTAAGATATTTCAGCACATTTGATTGAGATTGCCGTCTTTTTCCAGATAGGCTTCCTTCCACTAGCCTTCTCTGTGTTGAGTACCACTGGAGTGACAAAGAGGAAGCTGAGTTGAGAATACATTTAGATTGGATTTAGTGGGACATACATGATTTTCAGTCACTTATTTTGAATAATTAATTTAGTGCTGATGGTATAGGAATGCCTTTAGTTATGTTCCCATAACCCAATGTCCTGTGTTGGGGTAGTATCATGATATGAATGGGTTCTACTGTACTTGATCTTAGACATATTGGGTAGTAAAGGAGAAACAAAGTTTTAAATGTACAAAGTTCAGAGTTAGTCTGTGTAAAATTCTTCCAATGATTACATTGAAATTTTAAGTGGAGAATTTGCTTTTTAATGATGTTTAGTCAAAATGAAAGTTTTCTCTTAAAAAATAGTACTGTATAGTCAGCTGGGTATGATGGTGCAAATCTATAATCCTAGCACTCTGGGAGGCTAAGGCAGGAAGACCATGAGTTTGAGCCCAGCCTGGGAAACTACAAGTAACTTAGCAAAACCTTGACTCAGATGGATAGATGGATAGATAGATAGATAGGTAGATAAATAGATAGAGTGAGCTGGGCTATACCTTAGTGTAAAGGTCCTGGGTTCAATTCTCAGTATACAAAAGAAAATTTCTCTCTGTGTGTGTGTATATATATAAATGATATATTCATATATATATATAGTTTTTGTATATACTCAATAATGTAGCATATATAATTATATGTGAACCATACTATTTTTCAATGTTGAATGGAATATAAAATAGGATTTATTGTAATTCTTGTTTTGAGGGGCCCAAGTCACCTAGCAATGACACAGTGAGTTCAGTTGTATGTGCAGTTATGTTTTATGCACCTTATCAGTTATAGACTGAATTGTGCAGCCCTCAAATATATATACTGCAGCTCTAACCCACAAAGTGAGTGTCTTAAGAGATAGAGCCTTTGGGAAGCATTTCAGTTTAAATGAGGTCATAATGATAGGGTCCTAATCCAATAGGACTGGAGGCATTATAAAAAGAGACAGAGAACAAGACAAGGATGTCTGCTATCACCACCCCTGTTCAATATAATTCTTGAAACATTATCCAGAGCAATTACTACGAGAAAGAAATAAAAGGAATATGGATAGGAAAGAAAGAAGTTAAATTATCATTACTTGCTGATGACATGATCCTCTATATAGAAGATCCCCAAAACTCCACCAATAGATTCCTACAATTAGTAGCCAAATTCAGTAGTGTAGCAGGATACATAGTCAACACTCAAAAACTGGTGTACACCAATAATAAACTTACTGAGAGAGAAATTAAGGAAACAATACCTTTTACAATAGCACCAATAAAAATGGAATACTTAGGAATTAACCTAACCAAGGAAGTTAAAGACCTCTACAATGAAAACTACAGTACTCTTGAAAAAGAGATTGAAGAGGATATCAGAAAATGGAAAGATATCCCCTGTTCCTGGATAGGCAGAACCAATATACTCAAAATGGGTATACTTACAAAAGTGTTATACAGATTTAACGCAATCTCAATCAAAATATCAATAGTATTCCTCACAGAACTAGAGAAAGCAATCTTAATAGTCATATGGAACAAGAGGAGACCTAGAATAGCAAAAGTAATCCTGAGCAACAAGGGAGACATCACAATTCTGGATTTCAAGTTATACTATAAAGCTACAGCGATAAAAACAGCATGTATATTGGCAAAAATACAGACTTGTGGATCAATGGAACAGGATAGAGGACACAGAAACAACTCCAGGCACATTCAGCTATCTTATCTTTGAAAAAGGGCCAAAAACTTACACAAGAGATAGCCTCTTTAACAAATGGTACTGGGAAAATTGGCTGTCCACAAGCTGAAGATGCACATAGGCCCATGTCTCTCACCATGTACTAATAAAATCAAAATGGATCAAAGATTTAAACCTTAAAACAGAAATAATCTGGGGCCGGGGATTTAGCTCAGTGGTTTTGCTGCCTGCTGTGCAAGCGCAAGGACCCGAGTCCGATCCCCCATATCAAAACAACAACAACAACAACAACAAAACAACAGAAATAATCTGCTGGAAGATAAAATAGATAAAACTCTTGAAGACACAGGTATATGCACAGACTTTCTGATCAGAACCCTGGTTGCACAAGGAATAATACCAAGATTCAACAAATTGGATGACATCAAATTAAAAAGCTCTTGCTCTGCAAAAGAAACCACCAACAGAATGAAGAGACAACCTACAGAATAGGAAGAAATTTTTGCCAGCTACTCCTTAGACAAAGCACTAACATCTAGAATATATAAAGGACTCAAAAAAATTAGACCCTCCCCCAAATTTAAAGACATAAAAAACGGGCATCTGAAATGAATATAGACACTTGTCAGATGAAGAAGTACAAACAGCCAATACATACATAAAAAAAATGTTCAACGATGCTGGCCATGTGAGAAATGCAAATGAAAACAGCACTGAGATTCCACCTCACTCCAAAAAGTATGGCTGTCGTCAAGAAATTAGCCAATAAAAAATGCTACAGAGGCTGTCATGAGAAAAAGGAACCCTTCTACACTGTTGGTGGGAATGTAAATAGTACAACCACTTTGGAAATCAGTATGAAGATTCCTCAGAAAACTAAAACTAGAAATTCCATTGACATAGTCATTCCCCTTCTAGGTATCTTCCTAAAAGAGTTAAAGACATCATATTACAATGATACAGACATACCCATCTTTTTATTAGCACACTTCATAATAGCTAAATCTTGGTACTGGCCTACATGTCCATCAACAAGTGAATGGATAAAGAAAATGTGGTATTCAAGTTTGATCCCCGGTACCAAAAAACCAAAAAATAAAAAACAAAGAAAATGTGGTATTTATACACAATGGAGTACTACTCCACCATAAAGAAGGATAATCTTGAGTTATTTGTAGGAAATTGGATGCATCATGAGACCAAAATGGTAAGTGAAATACATCAGACACACAAGCTTAAATATCACATAGTCTCTCTTATATGAGAAATCCAAATTATAAATAAAGAGCAAAATAAAAGAAAGATAATAGAAATTAGGATGGTAGATTTTTTCCTAAAGGGCAGGAAACAAAGAAATGGAGGGAGCATGGATGGTGGGGAAGGAAAGGGGATAAATATATGAATTGAGATGTGCTATGTACATTTACCAACTCCCCACAAGGTATGGAATCATTATGTGCTTCAAATATATACTGATAAAAAAACAGAAACTGAAACAAAGTCATGTTGAAATTTAATTGCCATTGTAACAGTAGTAATTATGGGGCCTTTAAGACGTGGTTATCACAGGAGTGTTTTCCTGATAAAAAGGATAAGTTAGGCCTGATTTTTATCTCTCAGTCTTATTTGTGTCCACTGAACCTTCTGCCATGTTATATAGCACAATGACCCTTACCAGAGGCTGGTTCCATGCTCTTGGACTTCTCAACCTCTACAGCTATGAGCCAAATAAACTATTCATAAATGATGAAGTCTGTGGTATTTTATTATGGCAAGAGAAATTTAGTTAGGGATGCACTGAATTGTCTATTCTTATATAGAAATATTATAAAATTATTATCAAGTGTAGAGGTGAATAAAGCATATTTAGCCAGAAATCAGGAAGCAGCACTATAGCTGTTTCATGCAATTAATAAAACATAAGTCAGAATTGTTTTGGATTTTATAATATTTGTGGTATCTTTCAGGTTTTTAAAATTTGTAAATTGTTGCAATTTCTTTGCTCATTCTAAATATCCACTTGTACTTCATTTAATATTCATAATTTTATATTCTTTTTCTTAAATATATTCCTGCCTCTGTATAACTACTTAAGTGCCAAGTCTATGAACCTTAGTCTGCCACTGCCCTCTGTAATAAAATTTAAACCAATGACCATGACTGCTCCCTTCCCCCTTCAGATTATGAATCTTTGAAGAATAGAGACTGAGCCTTCGCCTTTGCTTTTCTAATGCCTGGCAGAATGCTGACACACAGGATTTGCTTAATAAAAGGTTGAACCAATATACCAACAAATGGTTAGAAATAATAAAGAATATATGTTAATTAGTTGAGGAAGTGGGTGGTCTGGAAAATTAGCTTGATGGAGTTGAGAGAAAGAACATGGAATCAAGAAGGGAGTAGAGCAAAGAATGTTACTTTCTTTTTTAAAATGATGATTAATCTTCCTGTCTAAAGTCACTTTAGGAATAGAAAACGGCTGCACACAGATAAAATGAGTCTCAAAGGAAAACAATTCCCTAGTTTCAAAATGGGGGTAACAGGGATCTCCTCTCCAGCCCAAGGATCTTTGTTGATCTTCCCTTATTTTCATCTGCTGCTTACTAAGTAGCTATGGGACCCTGGGCCAAACAATTACCCTCTTTGAAACACAGTTTCTTATTTTGCAGATGTAGATAAATATCTCACAAGGTTGTTATGAAAGTTAAATGAAATAAGATCTGCAAAAACATCTAGTAAAGTACTTGGCATATAGGAAGGATGTAATAAGTGTTATTTTCTTTTTTTTTTTTTTCAGTGAGGTCTGCTAATTTCCTTTAAAGTGGCAGAATCTCCTTGCCTTCTGGTATTATTCTTCTGTTCTATGCCTCTGAGAAGGTATTATTTTTTTCTTCACTTTCCAAGTAGACTGCAGTCATGCACTGAAAAGGACACCAAAGAGACATGTCTAAAGTCTCCTTGGGAAAGGAAGGACAGCCCTATAACCTCTCAAAATCCTAGTCTTATTCCCAGTTCCTGAGGAACCATCTTGGTCCTTTCTCAAGGGTTATAGTAATAAGGTATAAAAATCCTACATGAGAAATGGTCCTCAATCTTCTGGAAAAGTAAAAAGAGCCAATCAGACCCTAAAGCAAGCTCTGGAAAAACTTTGCCAAGAGACATCTGAGTCCTGGCTCTAATAATTGCTACCAGTAGCACTCATGAGGATTCATAACATGCCCAAAACTGGGGTGTTTAAGCCCATTTTTTGAGATGCTTTATTGGAGTCCATTTCCATTCTCTGATATGACAGTAGACCCACAGACCACGGGACTCTTACAATATCTCATTAATCTGCCTAGTACAACAGGCTATCCAAATGTATGGGAACAGAGTCCTGCCAGCTCCTGGCCCAGGGGGACTACCTATTGTCTGTCCTGGAGAGCAAGTGCTTGTAAAAACTTGGTGGGCCGGGGATTTAGCTCAGTGGTTCTGGCGCCTGCCTCGCAAGTGCAAGATCCCGAGTTCAATCCCCGGTACCAAAAAAACCAAAACAAAAAACAACAAAAAAAAACTTGGAGAGAGGGGACACTTGTTGGTCAATTAAAGCCAAAATGTGAGGGCTCCTTTTCAGTGATCCTTGCCACACTCACTGCAGTAAAGGCGGCAGAGACAGATAATTCGATTCATCTTTTTAGAATAAAGCCAGTCCCACCTGAACTGTCTGAAGAACAAGATCACCCAGAGGGAGAAAGCTACTCCTATGAGCCTCTGGAAGACTTGAGATTTCTCTTTAAAAAGAAAGACTCCAGCATTGCTATGGATAAGTAAACAGGATCTTGCTAAGGCCATGGCTCTCAGACTCTTCATAATTTATCTGACATACTTCTCTAACATACATTCTTCTGTACAGGAAGCATGGACACTGGACCTGCTCTTCATATTTGGCCTAATAGCAAAGTTTCTTCCTCCTATCAAATAGGCAGCTCAACCGTCACTAACTTTTCTCATTGTTTCTGACAGGTTTTTCTTTCTTCAAACCCAGCCATCAAACCACAGCACCCCAAAGTAGCTGGAGAGTACATAATCCCCAGTAGGTAGGGTCTACAGCCTTTTCCAGCTCAAAGAAACTATAGAAGACAGAGACCTCCACTCCTTCAGTTCCCCGTAAAGAATTACGGGGATTTGTGTCTCTCAGGGGGAAATGAGATAGGAGATAGGGCATGGTTTAGACCAGCTGGGAAGACAGGCATAGTGGGATCCTAAAATCTATACAGTATTGCCTTTCCAGAAACAGATGATAACATGATACAGATGCCATGAAGAGCTTGCTACCATCCCTTTCATCACGGTATCCTGCCCTGTGTCCTTCAGAGCATACTTTTACTTTTGCTTTTATTTTTCCTCTCTTTTGCTCCCTAGTTCGCTCTGCAGAGACAATTTCTCTCTTACCCTTCATCCTACACTTTTCAAATAAACTTTGTCACCATTTTTGCTTGTCTTGTTCAGTTCTTTGTTTGAGACGAGAAGAACCTGGAAACCAAGAGGCGAGCACCCCAAACCCAGTAATATTTATTTGGCGAGCTATTTCTAGAAGGAACTATCCAATAACAGTTCTGTAAATTAGTGCAGCTTCTTTGTGGGCTTCCAATTCCCCTGTTTAGAAGTGGGCAAAATTCATGTTAGGAAACTACTTCATTATGTGTGTGGGGGGGGGCGGGTATTGGAGCAAAAGAAGATTGGAATGGGCACTAGTGCCTCATCTAATAACCAGTTGAGACTGAGGGTGAAAGCATGAGAGTGGATGTTGCAGTTCCTTGTCACAGTTACTCCCTGAAGCAATCAGCAACCCAGTTTTCCAGGTGCTGAAATAAGGGCTTGGAAGCTCTTTATTTCTGTTGGTTCCATTTTACCAACAGTTGGCAATGCCATCAGTTATAGGAATTAGTTTCCCAAACAAGCTGGACTCATTTATTGTAAAAGTATTAAAAAAGTATTCTTGGTTTATAAAAATTGAGAAAAATTACATAAAGATAGAATTCAATTTCTGGAAATTGAGTTCTTTCTTTTGGATATAAATGATCTATGTTTACTTTTCATCATTTCTTCTTTTCTCTTCATTTTAGAGAAAAGTTTGTTTTACATCCTGTACAGAAGTAGATCTTCTGATCTGAGTGCTGGATTTTATCTCCTCTGGAACCTTAAATGTCTCTGACTATATTACATCTTTTCTTCAGTTAGCAAACCTGCATAAGTCATTTTCCTTAAAACAAATGAACACCTTCACTTGAACCTCCTGCCCTTTGGAATACTATCTAGGAAAATAAAAGCAAAAAAAAATTGCCATTATCCTTAAAATGACATCTTCCCATTTTCTACTACTTTCTTTCAATATAAATAACTAAAAATTGAGACATGAATAGCTTTCCAGGGACGCCTTCCCTCAATCAGGTACTATTAGTGATGGGTTCTCCTAGCATATACTACTATTACTGTCCTTAGCAACCTGAGTGGGAATTTATCTATTTATTTTGTATTGTCATTTATTTCTTTATATTTGTATTACTCCTGCTAAACCATGAGTTCCTAAAATGAGGTGAATTGGCCTTTATGTCAATGTTCCCAGAAAAGAATGTTCTCTATTCAGAGCTCAATAAACACTGAATGGTAAAGAAGGGGACCAAGAGCTATGGAAGCATGACCACGTGCCAGTTTTCCTGTGAGCTAGGTGTTTTTATACTTACTGTACAGATGAGGAAGCAGAAATTTACAAAGTTCAAGGAATTTGCCTAAAGTTACTTATAAAGTCTGTCTGATTTCAACAGTGTGCACCCTTTCTACCATGTTGCCTCTATTATCTTATACTCTTGAGTTCCAGTTCTGGTGCTACCAATTCTTTTGTGCCTTCCCCACAATTTGCCTTCTTTGTTCTTTCATTATTGAAGAAAAGTACAGCACTGGATGAATTAGTATCAAATTCATGGTTTCTAACTTTAGAGACATTTTCCAGGCTTCTTCACAATCCTTTCATTTTTATCTAGTCAGTTTCCTCTCCCATTTTCCTCAATTACTGGTCCAACATTTACCATTTTCTCCAACCCTCATTGATCTTTTATCCCTTCAGTCCTGGGAAGTTAAGACAGTTCCATTGTTTTGCTATGACAAATGAAGCTAAAATGATCATTGTTGTACATAGTTCTTTTTTTGAGATTTTTTTCCTAAACAGCAAATTTCTTGAAAAAGCCCTCCCTGTTGTTGCCAGTTTCCTTATGTTGCATTTATCATTGAAACTATTACTGCCTTGCCTCTACCTCTGTTTCTACATTCTGAATTTTGAATTCTGAATTTCTACATTCTGTTGAAATTCCTCTCATCATCAGTAGCCTCCATGCTGCCAAATCTGATTTATACTTCATAAGTCTTTGGCTGATCTACTCTTTCTGGGGCATCTGACAAATCTCAGCATTTTCTCTGCCTTTTAAGCTTTTTTATCTTCTGGTTTCCACCATGGGTTTCTCCCTATAAATATTAGCTAATACTTCTTGTTTATGAAGCATCATACTAAGGGCTCTACATGTATTATTTAATCTTCAAACAATTGAGGTTTAGAGAGAGGAAGTAACTTGCTTGAAGTCACATACCCAGAATCCATGATGTTAATCACTATGCTGTACTATTTATTTTTGTGAACATATTTTTCAATATCCTTTGTGAGCTCATTTTTGCTGGTTCCTTAAACACTGAAATTCTCCAAGATACCCTCATTGGCCTTACAGTTGGTTGTCCTCTTACACACTCCATGGTACACACTTACACACTCCACCCTCATGATTTTAGTATAAGTGCTGCTGAAGCAAGCACCACCCTCATGATTTTAACCACCTTCTATAAGCTCTTAATTCTCAAATCTATAGTTATGAGATATTCTCTGAATTTCTCATACTATATCTTTTTGTTTGTTTGAGACAGGGTCTTGCTATGTAATCCAGGCTGGCCTTGAACTTATTTTGTAGCCCAGGCTGGCCTCAAACATGTGGTGATCTTTCTGCCTCAGCCTCCTGAGTACTGGGATTTCAGGTGTGCACCACCATGGCAGGCTCATATTATATCTTGAATGATTCACGTGGGTGTTCCATTGGCACCTAGCATGCAATATAAAAAATGATTCACTGCCAGGTGCAGTGGTGCATGCCTATAATCCCAGCATGAGGGAGGCTGAGGCAGAAGGATCATTGAGTGGGAGGCCAGCCTGTGCTACATAGTCAGTTCAAGGCCAGCCTGAGGTGTATAGTGAGATCTTGCCTCCAACAAACAAACAAACACACACACACACTTTTAGGGTTCCTCCTCTTGTATTTGTTGTATGTATCATCATCCAATCATCCAAATGAGAAAAAATAGTGACATGTCAGATTTCTTTCTTTCCTTTGCCCTAAGAATCCAACTAATCAAGTTGTCCTAATTCTACCCCCTAAACATTTCTTAAATCTTTCCCTCATCTCCAGCCCTACTTCAAACTTTTTTATCACTTGCCTGATATATTGCAACAGTCTCCTGTTGAAACTCTTTAGATCATTCTGATTAGCACAGATCTGACCAATCACTGCCCTTCTGTGACTCAGTTCTGCTAAGAAGTACATTCTCAGTTCCTTAACATGAAATTAAAATTTACACAGGCTGTGGAATAAAAATGCCTAGTTTGAATTTCAGCTTCAACAATGTGTAACTTTGGGCAGGGTATCCAACCTTCATGTTTCAGTTTCCATATATCTATTATGATTGTGAGAATTAAATGAGCTACCCATGTAAGGCACTTAGCACAGAGCCTGGCGTATAGGTGCTCAATAATTGCCAGCTATTGTCAATATTATCTATCTAGTCTCACTTCTTATCATTCCCTGCCTTTAAGTTGGGTTCTAGTAATATCGTATTGCTTCTAGTTTCCTAAATGCATCATGCTGTTTCACTGCTCTGTGCTTTTCTATTGCTGTTTCCTTTACTTTCTATGTTTCACACACTTCCTGGCTAATATTCATCTCAGACATCAATTTTAGCAAACCTTCCCAGACCTCCAGCCCACTGTCCTGCCCTATTAGACTAATTGGCTCTTTTCTGGGCCGTTATAGACTCTTTGTATACCACTAACTTAGCACTGAACACAGCTAATTAAAGGTGTTTATGTCTGTCTCTTCTGCTGGTCTGTAAGCTCTTTGAGCAAAAGGACATGTCTTTTACTTCTTTTTACCCTCAGCACTTACCACAGTGTCCAGCATACAGCTGGTGCCTAATAAATCTCTGTTGAACTGTATAGCTTCTGTTGTTACTGAATGATCACTTAGGTATATAAATTTGTGGCATAACTGACCAAGAAAAGAACATCTCTTTCTCTTTTACCAAGCTGGTCTTTTTTCCCCACGTCAATAAATCACTTATGTCCATCTAATTGTTCAAGGAAGAAACTTTAATTCCCCTCTCTCCTTCACCATCTACATTTAATTCATCAGCATATGTCAATTCTATAACAAGAATATATCGTTCTTTCCATCTCCACTGCCATCACCACTTTCTGTCAACTGGCATCAGCCTAATTGATCCTCATACTTCCATTCTTGCCCTTTGGAAGTCCCACCCCCGATACAATGCCCAGAGTAGTTTGAAAATGTGCATTAAATCATGATATTCATCCCCTGTTAAAATTTTTCAGTGCCTTCCCAGTGTATTCAGAATGTGACCCAACCCTTCCTCGTGGCCCACAGACCCTACAGGGTCTGATCCCTGCTTATTCCATCTCATTCCTCTTGTCCCTTACCCACTAGCCCTAGTCAAAGTGGCCTTGTTTTTTTTATACAAAGAGGATACCCAGTTCTTTCCTGCTTCAGCGTCTCTGTACATGGTTGCCTACTTTGCCTGACACGTCTATTCTCTAGTTTTTCTTCTTGTTTTTTAACCTGGCTGATTCTCAGCCTTCAGGTTCTGGCCTTAAATGTTACATGATCAGAGAGGCCTATCCTAGCGACTCTAACCAAATCCCTTTGTCTCTGTCTCTGTGCTCCATATGTTTCCTTCACAGAACTTAATGCAGTTTTTAATTTTTTAACTTAATTTTTACTAGTTCTTTAGCCTGCCTCCCTCACTGGATTTTAAGTCCTATGAAGTAGCCACATATCTATACTGTTTTTATCATTGTAGCCTAAGCACACTGTTAGCATTCAATAGTCACTGAATGACTTGTTAAGTCAATCAGTCAATAGAGCACTGGGTTATATAAACTTTCTTTTTGGCGTTTTATGTAAGAAAAATTTTATTTACCTAGAAATTTAATTGGTGAGATGATTTCATACTGCTCAATACAGCTGAACAGTTTATAGGAGATCTTTATGCTTGCGAGTAACTCAACAATGATAATTACAATTACTATAAACTATTACAGTGCCTCAACAGGAGACAATTTTGACCTACCCCATGGGAAGCTTGACAATGCCTGGAGGCATTCTCGATTGTTGAAACTGGAGGGAGGGGGCAGGGTTGTGCTACTGGCATCTAGTGTGTAGAAGCTAAAGATGTTGGTCATCATGCTATAACATAACATAAAGCGTGCTCCCCCTACAACCAAGAAGTACACTACCAGAAATACCAATAGTGCTGGGGCTGCAAAGCCAGGAGAAACAGAACTACCATCTACTAGGAAAACATAATAGAATGGTCAATTACAGGTGTTAAGATTCTAGAGGATTTAAAAAACTCAATAATGAAGCATTAAGCTTTCTTATTTTCTAAAATTTACTTCTGTTCTTTGTAGCAGATTTCTGTTTGTTTTAAATAAAGAGTTCATTGTGCTTTAGGAAATTGCCAGATACTCTAAAATTGTACCCCAAACTATGTGTATATAAGCACTCATCTGGGAGGAGGAGCCATGAAATTCTCACAAGAGTCCATGACCACTCAAAAGATTAAAAAACCACTGGTATAGAACGGCTTTTGAGTTTCTGGAGTAAAAAAAATTATGTCTTATGAGTGCATGGGCTGCAAAATGTTTAGAAATACATGTCCTGGAGGGGTATCCTTTAGAGCTACCTTGAGGGGCAGGCAAGTGCAGTGAAAGCTCAGCTCAGCTTCATCTTGTCAGGATAATACCAGTTTAACTGGGCTGTTATGTTAAGAAACCACTAGAAGTAATTTACATAAGCTCTACTGAAATGTTAGGCACACACCAGGGGCTTAAATGCTAATTCTTTTTGTTTTCATAGAGTGGTTGTGAGGCTTGAATACAAGAATGGTTTGAGAACTAAATGAATTAATGCATGTGGTACACTGGCTGGCTAGTAGTACTGTAGATGTTTAATAAATATTCATTTTTCTCCCATGTATTCCTTACACCAAAATCCTGCATCCTACCATTGAAAGTAAAGAAAAGTGGATAAGCCCAAAAATCTGACAGATTTGAGTTTGAATCCTGACTGCTATATTACTAGTTAATCTGGGGCAAGTTACTTTCTAAATCTTTTCTCATTGGTAAATGAGGGATAATGCCCACCTCTCAGGGTTACTAACAAACATGTATGAGATAATATATGAAAAGGAACAAGTATATAGATACACCGGGGGTATAACTGGTGCTTAACAACTGTTAAGCTCTTTTCTCAAACAGTTTCTAAATACTACCTGTATAAATTAACTTTATGATCAGAGGATAGTTTGCTGAATGCTTGATACTATGACCTTATCTAAAGGAAGTCTATATAAGATCTATTTATATAAAACTCGAATATACAATCTCTAGTATTTGTCTTCACTCATACCTCCACTCACAGAAGATGATAATGTTTCATTTAGGTGTGCCTTGAATGTTTAATTCCATGATCTGTCAGCATTAGCAGCATTAGGCTAAATCTACAAAGCATCCAATAGAATACCATGTTCAGTTGCTTTTTTAGGCATTCACTGGGTATCACATTCTCAGCACTGAGGAACATGATAAAAGAGGTCTCTGGCTATGCAGAGTTTTATCAACACTTACTAACAATAATACCTAAAATTTACTGAGTACTTACTGTATGCCAGCCACTGTACCCAACATTTTACTTCGCCCAGCACATTTAATCTTCACATTAATTTCCATTTCATAAAATGAGAACTAAGTGAGGGAACTGAGGGAACCGAGACATAGGATTAAATAATTTACTCAATTTGTCTAGTGTTACTATGATCCCTCCCTGACCTGGTCAATGAAAGTAGGTCTACCTGATAAATATATTGATTTAATGTTTTGGTGTTAATTACAAACATTTGTTTACAAGGTAAAAACTTCAAAAGGTACCAAAAGGGCCAGATGTGGTGGCACATGCCTGTAATCCCAGTACTTGGGAGGCTGAAGCAGGAGGACTGCGAGTACGAGGCCAACCTGTGCTACATTCTGAGACTGTCTTACACACACACACACACACACACACACACACACACACGTACCAAAAGGTATATAATGGATAATAAGTCTTTACTTTTGACTTCTGGTAATGGTGGACTAGTTCTATCAGACTAGCCATTATGATAGACTATAATACAGAATAACCCAAAGAAGGTGGAAACAGAGGGAAATCAACTTTTGAAATAAGGAACCACACTGAGTGAGGAATAAGAACACAGGGTTCAGAGATGCCAGTCTTATAAGACCCTAAATCTTAAGGTCCCAAGAAAAATTCACTCATTATACCAATAATCGCTACAATTTCAATTTAAATGAGAAAATCAACAAATGTCAACACCAAGACAATACATATACTGAATGATCTGATAAAAACTTTAAGACAGTCATCATAAAAATGTTTCAGTGAACAATTACAAGCACATGAGAAACAAAATGAAAAAAATTAGAAAGTACTAGCAGAGAAACAGAAAACAAAGAATCAAATGGAAATTTTAGAACTGAAAAATATAATAACCAAAATTTACAAAAAATCAAACTGAATGGGCTAAAGAGAAGAATGGAGATGGCAGAGAAAAAACAGACTGAAAAAAATAAAGCAGTTTTCGAGTCCTATGGGAAAAGAGAAAAAGATTAAATACTCACGTCATCAGTCACAGAGGAGAGGAAAGTGATAGTATAAAAATAGACAAAAAAATCTTGAGAGCAGCTAGAGAGAAATGATAAATAATAATTTGAATAATAATTTGAATGACAATGGTTTTCTCATCAGAAACCAGAGGCCAGAAAGAAGATACATTTTTTAAGTGCTGAAAGAAGAGAACTGTTAATCCAGAATTCTATACCCGTGAAAATATCCTTTAAGAGGGAAAAGGAAATTGAGACACTCAGATGAATCAAAACAAAGAGAACTTTTCAGTAGCCTACTCCAAACAAATGGTAAAAGTAATTTCTATAAGTAGAAAGGAAAAGATTTAAAAATATTAGAACATCTAAAAGGAAGAAAGGACAACAAAAAGTAAAAAATACAGGTAAATACAACAGACTTTTCTTATCTTCTTGAGTTCTCTAAAATTCTGTTTGACTGAAACAAAAACCATATATGATGTGGTTCTCAGTGAATGTACAGGAAATATTTAATATACCTTATAAAGGGTAAAGAACATAAAGGTAAGATTTCTTCACTCAAACTGGTTAAATGTTTGTACCAGTAGAATGTGATAAGTTATATATGTATAACCTAATATCTAAAGCAACCACTAAAAAACCCATACAAATTGATGTACTCAAAAATAAATGAAAACAAATGTAAAATGGCAAAGTCAAGCCCTAACATACCAAGAACTACATTAAAAATAAATGGTCTAAATCGGGCGTGGTGGTACACACTTGTAATCCCAGCACTCAGGAGGCTGAGGCAGGAGGATTTTTGTGAGTTTGAATCAGTTCAAGGCCAACCTAAATTACAAAGCAAGACCCTGTAAGGCATACCTGGTGCATACCTGTAATCCCATCACTTGGGAGGCTGAGGCATGAGGTTTATCATGAGTTCGAGGCCAGCCTGGGTTACATTGTGAGTTTAAGGCCAGCCTGTGAGTTTAAGACCCTGTCTCAAAAAAAATGTACATACCTATGTGACACATTGCAATAATTTGATACATGTATATAATGTACAATGATCAAATAAGGGTAATTAGCATTTCAATCTCCTTAAATAGTTATCATTTCTTTTTGTTGTGAGGTTTCAAACTTCTCTTAGTTCTTTTATAAAACATATAATAAACTGTTGTTGACTATAGTTGCCCCACTGTCCTGCTTATTGGCTTAACAAAGGGAAATTAAAAGTCTTACTTTCTCAAATCAATGCTGTAACATCTATTTTTATAGATGCTACAAAAAGATGAAACTAAAGCATCAGTGAGTGTTTTGATTCATGGAAGAAAGGGATTTACTTTAAAGAAACTAGGAAAAATTATAAATAAGAAATGAAAATATAGCTATCTTTTTATATGTCATTAATTTACCTTACAATGTCCTATGCAACCAAATATTTTTAATAGTTTCAAAATAATTCATCATTTGAGTTGTAGCATCATTTTAAGACTTTTCACTCATAGTTACAGGAAAGGGAATTTAATATTTTAAGTGTAGACATACAAGCTAAAAACTGCTACAGTTTTTCAAACCAGAAATGAAACAGCAATGGAAGCATCCTATGGGTAAGTTATTATACTGCATTGCCTGGAAAATTGAACACAGTAGCTTGGATATCAAAGAATCCTTGGGCAGTTGACACTGTTTATTACCTCCTGTATGAAAAGTTAGTAAAGTAATCCTTTCCTCAATGGCACAATGACTTCTTTATTTAGAGTTAGCTGTAAAAATGAAAACTTGGCTAACATGTCATTTTCTGAATTGTGTTCTCACTTTACAAACAGACAAGTCTACAATGTAGCTGGACTTGCTGTTTTGCTTGTAGTTACTGTTTTGTTTTTTTTGGTACCGGGGATTGAACTCGGGACCTTGCGCTTGTGAGGCAGGCACCAGAACCACTGAGCTAAATCACCAGCCTGCTTGTAGTCATTTTGTATCACCACTAACTAGTCTTTGAAGAAGACTTTTTATGTGAATGGTTGGCAACAAACACAAGCAGTGCTAAAATACTCAGTGCTGAATAACTTGTTTGAATTTCATAGTTTATATTGGAGCAACTTTGTTTATATTTACGCTGAGGTGCAAAAACAATGGTGAGGAAAACTGCTGGCACCGTGATACAAATAATTAATTTTATTAAAGTTGACACTGGATTTAATATTCCATGTGACAAAATAGGAGGTATGCACAAGGTATTTAGGGTATAAACTGTACTATGGTGGTTATCAAGACAAAGAACATCTGTGATTAAGTTATGAGCCAAACTGGCCACATATTTTATGGAACACTAATTTTCCTTGAAAGAACAACTGATGGAGACAGGGACCAATAGATGGAGGGAGAGGGGAGAGAGGTGAGGGGAAGGGGATGAAAAAAAAAATCAAGATGTGTTATATATGTATCAGCTCCCCATGAGGAATGTAATCATTATGTACTATAAACATGTACTAATAAAATCATAAAAATTGAAAAAAGAACAACTGATAGATAAACCATAATTAAATATTAGGATATATGGTAAATATTTTCTCAAAAAATGAAGTGACCCTATCACTTCATGATAAACTGATGGTATTTGTTGCCAATAACAATATTTATGTTTTCTGAGTAAAAATTATAACTTCTGAAAACTTCATTCTGCCCCTGTGAGCTTGACAGTTTTCAGATGCTTAAGCTGCTTTCCAGTGGTATCAGTAATGATAGCAATGTGATTTTTTTGATACTGCACAAAACGTGTCAAAATTTGGAATATTTGTATAATTTAATGAGTCAATATTTTCCAAATAGTCAATATCTATAAGATGGTTCAAATATCTATTCGAAGTACAAGATCACTAATGAATTTAAATTTAACAGTATTTGAAAAGTTCACTGGTAGGGTTTCAGAGTCTATACTGCATTAACCTTTACAAAACTGTCATTTGTAGAGTTTTGGTATAGTAACAAAGAAGAATATATGTAATTGTTTGAAAAGGTTATTAAAATAGTACTTCCTTTTCCAGCTATGTGTCTGTGTGAAGCGGAATTTTCTTCATGTAGTCTTAACAAAAAAAATATATCAAAACAGATTGAATGTAGAAGCAAGTATGAGAATTCAACTGTCATCTACAAAGCCAGACATTAAAGAGATGAGCAAAAGAAGTATATAACAATGGCATTTGTTTTCATGAAATTCCTTTTTATCTTAGAACAGTCATTTTTAAATTAAAACATTATTTACTCTAGTATGTACTGGATTCATTATTCTTATATTAAATGAAATAATAAATAATTTAAAACAAAAAACATAATGGACTAAAATATTAATAAAATATCAAGGGGTTTATAACATATGTAAAAGTAAAATACAGTATATACAGTAAAATATAGTATAGTACAATTATAATAGCAGAAAGGAAGGGAAAGGGAAAAATGGAAGAACTGCTGTAAAGGCACTAAATTATATGTGAAGTAATATAATACCATTTGAAAGTAGATGCTAAGTTAAAAATGCATGATGTAACCTTAGCATAACCACAAAAAAACAAAGAGTTACAGCCAATAGGCAAATAAGGAGCTAAAATAGGATCCTAAAATAATATTCACTTGGGGCCTAGAGCTTAGTGGTACAGCACTTGTCTTACATGAATGAGGCTCTGGATTCAATTCTTAGCAGCACAAAGAACAAGCAAACAAATGTGTTTTGTTTTTTTTTTTGTACCAGGGATCGAACTCAGGACCTTGTGCTTGCTAGGCAGGTGCAGTGCCACTGAGCTACATCCCCAGCCCATTGTGTTTAGTTTTTAAAAGGCAAGAAAAGAGAAAGAAAGGAGAAAAGAATAAATGAGACAAATAGAAAAGAAATAGGAAGATGGACATAAATAATTTAAAATAATTTTTTAAAACACAAATGTTCTAAATATTCCAAATAAAAGGCAGAGACTGTCATACTTGATAAGAAAGGACAATCCAATCAAATGCTGTCTATAAAAAAATCTTTAAATACAAAGAAATTTATGGCTTGAAATAGGTTAAAAGTAAAAAAAAAAAGTAAAAGAAGAGAAAAAGACGCAATGCACACAATAATCATAAGGAAACTTGTGTGGCAAATATTAAAATTGGACACAGTAGACTTCAGAACGAGGAATATAAGCAGAGATAAAGATGGATATCTCATAATAATAAAGGGATAAATTTATCAAGAAGATATAACCACTATGTGTGTGTATGGATCTAATAACAAAGCTTCTAAAATGTATGATACTTGAACTGATAAAACTGAAAAGTAGAATAGCTAAATCCAAAATCATGGTTAGAGACTTCAACTCTGAGAAACTGATAGAACAAATAGACAGAATATCATTAGGGATATAGAAGGTATAAATAACATGCTCAACCAATCTGACCTAATTGATAATGATAGACAATGTCATCCAGTAATAGTAGGCTACACATTCTTTGCAAGTTGCATATGAAACATTCACTAAGATAAATTACATGGTGGGCCATAAAAATTTCAATAAGCACAAAAAGACTGAAATCATGCAGAGTATGTTCTCTGAGAACAAAGAAAATAAAAGAAAAATAAATGAAAAATATGTGCAAAGTCCTTAAATATTTAGAAATTAATTTTTCAGTAGTGCTGGGTATTGAATCCAGGGTCTTGAGCACGCTAGATAAGTGCTCTGTCACTGAGCTACATTCCCTAGCACTGAAAATCAATTTTTTAAAAACCTACATTTTATTTATTTATTTATTTATTTATTTATTTATTTTCATTGTGGTACTGGGATTGAACCCAAGACTCTTATACTGAGCTATATCCCCCACCCTTCTTTGCTTTTTATATTGAGATAGGGTCTCCTTAAATCACCAAATTGTCTAAGCAAGGCTTTAACTTGCGATCCTCCTATTTCAGCCTCCTAGAGAGCTAAGACTATAGGCATGAGCCATCAAGCCCAGCTTAACCCTACATTTCTAAATAAGCTAGTGGTCAAAGAAGGAAATATTCTGAATCAAAGGAAAAGGGAAACAATATACCAGAATTTGTAAGATGCAGCTAAAGCAGTGCTTACATGAAAAGTTATAACTTAAAATGCTTACATTAGAAAAGAAAAATGTTTAAAAATTAGTTAACTAATTTTCTATTATAAGAAACTATAAAAAGTACTAAAAATAATAGTAAGAAAAAGGAAGGAAATAACAAAGATAGGAGCAGAAATAAAATAGAAAAGGAAAATGAAGTCAATGAAACTAAAAAACCGGTTCTTTGAAAAAATAGACTTTAATAAAATTGATAAAGCACTAGTTAAAATAATTAAGAAAAAAGAAATCACTAATATCAGGAATGAAAGAAAGCATATTGCTACAGATCCTATAGAAATTTAAAATAATAATAAGGGAATATGAGTAAAAGGGCAAATTCCTTGAAAGACAAATTACCAAAATGAAATCAAGAGGCAATAGTAAATTTAAATAGCCATATAACCATTAAAGAAATTGAATTCATAAAACACAAAACAGAAAACTCCAGATTTAAGTGCTTTCATTGGTGAATTCTATCAAACATTTTAGGAAGACATAGAATCAATTTTATATAAGCTCTTTCAGAAAATAGAAGAGGAGGTGATACTTCCCAGTAATTTTATAAGATTAGCATTGCCCTTGCATCAAAGCCAAAGACATTACAAGAGAGAAAATAACAGGCCAACATCTCTCATCAACATAGACACAATAATCATTGACCAAATTTCAGCAAACTGAATCCAGCAGTATATAAAAAGCATAATACACCATAACCAGTTAGGGCTTATCCCAAGAATGCAAAGTTATTTTAACACCAAAAACCAGTTGAATTTACCTTATTAACATAATAAGGGATACAATATGATTATTTCAATAGCTGAAGAAAAAGCACTTGACAAAATTCAAAATTCATTTGTGAGAAAAAAAATCTCTCAGAAAATTAGAAGAGAAGGGAATTTTCTCTACCTAACAAAAGGATATTTAAACAAAACAAAACAAAACTCAGGGCCAGGGATTTAGCTCAGTGGCACTGCACTTTGCCTTGCAAGCAATCGCAAGGTCCTGAGTCTGATTCACGGTGGGGGGGTGGGTCTCAGCATTGCACTGGTGGTCCCAGCCAGTGGTCATAATCAGTGCAATAAGGTAAGAAAAAGAAATAAAAGGCATGAAGATTATACAGGAAGAATTAAAACTCTCTTTATCCATATAGGACATATTTGTGTGCATGGAACACGCTAAGTAATCTGCAAAGAAAGTTAGTAGAGGGGCTGGGGATTTAGCTCAGTGGTGCTGTCACCTGCCTTGCAAGCGTAAAGTCCTGAGTTCAAGTCCCGGTACAAAAAAAAAATGACAAAGTTAGTAGAATTACTGAGTTTAACTATGTAGGTTACATTATTCAAGGTCAATATAAAATCAATTATATTTCTATATTCTGGTAACAAATTGTTTTAAGAAATATTATGTACAAAAAATCAAAATCATGAAATACTTAGGGATAAATTTAACAAAACCTGTACAAGATCTGTTTACTGAAGTTTAAGTTAAAATTTGAAATTAAGTAAATGGAAAGATATAGTAAATTCATGGATTGGAAGATTAAATATTGTTAAGATTTTATTCCTCCCAAAAAAATTTATATAGATTTCACTGCAAGATTTCTACTTACAGATACTTTGTATATACACTGACTTAATTTTAATGGCTACGTATATTTCCTAATGTGAAGGAGGTCTAGTTTGTCCAATCAGTCCATCAAAAGCAGTCTGGTTAAGTAGAATAAGCATTTTTTGTTAGTAAAGCTACCTGATGAAAATAAGTATTATGTAGTCCTCCAAGAATTTCAGATTTCAGAGAGTTCTGGATTTTGGATTTTTGGATTAGAAATACACTGAACATTCTTACACTGAACAGGCCAGGTGATTGTGCTAATTAGACATATATTGGCCTTTTTATGGGTTCATGTTTGGGCTCTCCCTATGGTAGAGACTTCTCAAGCTTTCCCAGCTGGGTTCAAAGCTCTTCCTCTAGCTGAAATTGTCTCTCTGTTCCATGTCTGGCTGGCCAATTTGGATTCCCAGTTACTGGGCTGATCACTTGTTTTTATGGCATCACTGGCTTTTTTTTTTTGGTGCCGGGGATCGAACTCAGGACCTTGTGCTTACCAGGCAGGCACAGTGCTACTGAGCCAAATTCCTGGCCTTGGCATCACTGGCTTTTATGGTATCACCGGTTTTGTATCTCATGAGGGCTATGCTTGAAGTCCCACTCCTATTTATTTTTTTTTTTTTGAGACAGGCTCTCACTATGTAGTTCAGGCTGGCCTTGAACTCACTATGTAGCCCAGGCTAGCCTCGAATTCAGGTGATCCTCCTGCCTCAGACTCTCTAGTGCTGGGATTACAAGCATGCGTCACCATGCCTGGCTCAAACTCCTACTTATTTCTAACATTTGTGTTGGACTTACCTTCTCAGCCCCTTTCCCTGAATGGGAATCTACTGTTTTCCTATAGATGTACCTGTTTCCTATAGCCAGAACTAATTCAAAGGATAGGAAGTTGCTGTTTACTAGGGTTAAATTGTGTTCCCAGAGAAAGCCTGGACTATGCTTCCAATTCTTCCATCTCAGTGTGAATGTTTATACATACTATTCAAACACTCATTTATTTAGTTGGTCATTCAATGAAAGAACACCAGCTATGTGGGTGCTTAACTTTCTGCTACACACAAAGAAGGAATATGCGGACAACCAAACAGTGGATGATCAAAAGAATGGTACAGGGTAAACAGCTCTAATATGAAAATCTGAAGTCCAAAATGCTTCCAAATCTGAAAATTTATAGTGCTGACCTGACACAAGTGGACAATTCCATACCTCACTTGTTTTATGCACAAAATTATTTAAAATATTCTGTAAAATTATCTTCAGCCTATGTGGAGATAAGGTGTATATGATATATAAATAAATTTGATATTTAGGCCCAAGTTGCGTCAAGATTTCTTATATAGAGACAATTATTTCAAAGTATTGAGAAAAAATCCAAAATCTGTAATACTTCTGATCCCAGGCATTTTGAATAAGGGTTATCCAACATCCAAAGACTATATTATGGGCTTATATTTGAACCTCTTACCAGCTCTGCCTTTTCAAGTCTCTCCCCTTTGCAAACCATCTTCTACTTTCTACCAAATGAGCTTTCTAAAAACCAAAGTTCATCTGTTTTCATAGGAAAAAAACATAAACTCAGGGCAGCATTCAAGGCTCTTCATAATTTGGCCTCAATTTCCATTCAGGTCTTAATCTTTCCTACTGTCTCTCATGTACCTTATGTTCTACACATAGCACACTTCACACTGGTCCTTTCCAATCACTATTTCCACTCTCTAGAATGCCTTTGCCCCTTTCTTTGCCTAGAAGACTCCCAATTTCCAGCTTCAGTTCAAACTTTTGTCAAAATACTTGCCCTATTTTCCTAATCTGCCCTGGATTTGAGCACATTGCTCTGTTGCTTTTATTAGATGGTGAGATTTTTGAGGGCACTGGGTTTATCCCAGTAGTCTTTGTATTTCTGAATCTGGATAAGGAATGTCAAGAGGTAGGGGCCCAATACGTATTTGTTAAATGAATGAAGGAATATCTGAATGTGAAGGAAGAGCTCAAAGGGGTGTGGTAGATATAGGTCACAGTTTTTGAAAGGCAGAAGCCTTTAAACTGGATCTTGGAAGCCAGTAGGGCATTGGAGGAGGTAGATTATTATTCTATAAGATGGAGGAACAAACACCCAAGACTGAGAATAGAGACGGTAAGGAAGTCAGCCAGTTTGCAGCCCACTGACCTTGCCATTTGCCAGATTTCTCAAGTACAGTCCCAGTTCCTGGAGGGCTAAGTACTTTGTGTACTCCTTTGCATTCCCTTTATATTAGATGTACATCTCCATAGTTACGGTTCCTACTGTTTTATAGTTCTGATCTTGCTCTGTATTAGAACTATGTGGGCATAAGCCTCCCTCCCCAGATGCTTGAGGTAGGGGACAGCGTTTTGCGATCTTTGCATCTTCCAAGACGTTTAGTGCAGTTTCTGGCACACAATGGGTATGCAGCAAACATTTTTTGATATGCCTTTTAAAAAATCTGATTACAGATGAATACAAGGATATTTGTGTGCAACTGTGTATTGTGACACAAAACTTATATATGCCTTTATAACACGCAGTCTATTTTTGGCAATTTTCATTAAAATGTTATCTTATTATACCTGGAAGACTGTCATTTCAATTTTCTTCTTTGTTCATTCTTGGATGACTCATATCTTATACCAGAAGGATATGACAGAAGGGATTCACAAAGGGTTTGGACAAACTTATGAATGACATAGTCATAAGTGTCTGGGTATGAGAAGTGAGGAGCATGCAAAGGGAAAAGAGAACTTGCCTTTCTAAAATGTCTATTACGTGCCAGGAAGTGTGTGTCAGGCACTTGGTACACATTACATTTCATCTAGTCTTGCAGAATAAGTCTGTATAAAGACAGAATATCTCTGTCTATAAGGCCAGCTCACATCTGTTCAGGCACATAGCTTTTCCAGGTACCAGAGGTAATATTCATGTTTATTAAAATTGTATCAATCTTTTAACAGAGATGAATCTTTTGCTGCCCAAGAACAGAACACTCACTTTCAATTCAGACTTCTGGGACTTAAAACTCCTTTCTGACATAACTTGATCAGTTTTTAAAGTCCCAGTGCTTTAAATTACAATTCAGTCTGAGATATTCCCACAGCAATAACAGCAATTACATTTATTCACAGCACTTACCTTTATATTTCATTAAGTTTCCAAATACTGAATAAAGGTAAGTTAAGTCAAGAAAAGAGACTTCTATTAACCCTAACAGTAGCAAATTGTCTCAAATTATAGTGTGCCTTCTATTTGTATTCTAGACATATTGAATGGCTTTTCTGAGATACATGTTTTATCTCATCTAAGGTTAAAAGAAAATTGGGAGGAAATTGGTTTAAGTTGTTTCTAATTTTTAAAAAATAATAGTAACTTTAAAAAACATAATGTTCCCAAGTGAACAGCTGTTACATCTGATAGAAATCATAACATTATAACCACAGCAACATTGCTCATCCCTGGGAAATAGCTTGAGAAGGTGGGGCTGCATGGACTAGTCTGTTATTTTAAGTCACATAGTCTAAGATCTGTGGCAGCATCCTGATCTGTGATAACATGATTCCTGTCAGGGCTAGGGGTAGATGGGAATAGAAGTGGTACACCTTTGGACGAGAGATTATCAGCATAGTCACATGTCCCAGTCAGCTTTCCATTCCCTTGGTTTAGGAAAATTAGAACAGACACCTTTATTTTGCAACGCTCGTCTCATATGACTAATGAAAATGGCAAGGATTCAAGTGACACATTTCATACTTTGGATGGTCCTGCTCCAATCCCTATGTATACTAATTGCTGGAACCAGATCTGACTTTATTAGTGACCATATGTTGCTTGATTTTTACATTAGTCAAAGAAAATTGAGAGACCAGTACTATTACCAGAGAACATGTGCTATATACTACCTATGAGATTTCTGAAAAAAGCTGAAAACCTAGCTTACACAAATAAGAACCAGTCTCTTTCTTTCTGAGGCTAAGGGATGAAAATATGCACATATTGCAAAGCATTCTTTGTGTGAACAGGTGACCCCTTCCCACAGTCTCTGTAATTAATTGAGAAATTAAAGTTGGTTGGCCTTTGAGATCTTTTGTAAAAGAAAAAAGGCAGAAGGTCTTGGGTATTTTGGAACAAGAGTCCACTATTCTGCCAAGACAGTATGTTACTGTTGTTGAAGTGTCTCTCAACAAAACAGTATTGAGTGGTGAGGACGTGATTTTGATTAGGTGGAATGACTCAGCTCTTCCCATTAAAGAAGAGAGGACTTGTCAGAACCTTACTTACCTCATGATCTGGGATCTCAGAGGATAGTGTTTTCCCTAGGATGACCCCGGTCAAGTATGTCCAGCAACGAGCCGTGTTGGCAAGGTTATAGCCTCCTTTCTCCATCAAGAATTGGGAAGTTAGGAAAAAATAGTCACAAAACAGCAGCAGAAGGAAAGGGGGTGAGGAAGGAGAGAAAAATGTTTTAATAAAAAGGTTAAAAGACAACTCCAACTTGCATAATTTCACCAAAATATCCCTTTATGATATTTGCAAACCACCCAAAGGGCAGACTTTGGGGGACCACAGTATAGAACTAGGAATTCCAAGGACAAGGAAGATGAAAGAGGCTCCCATTTCCCAACAAATGCTCCTTAGGAATCCAATCTTCTCATTTCCATCAAAAGACATAAGCAAGACTGAGATTCCTGGAATCAGGATCTCTGGAGGTGATGTTCCCATGATAGATTTTGCAACAATTCTATAAAATGACTGTTGGATGTGATTTATATGCTAGTCATTGGCAGATCTAGCCCTAAAAGCATCCAGGAAAGAGAAAAGGAAAGTACTGACAGAAACAGACTTCCTTCTTTTAATATCAGCATTCTTTTTCACCACAAAACACAGGCCTGGTGGTAGAGATCAAAGAGCGTGCGATGAGGAAGAGCCTGCTGATTGATGCTATGAACCATCTAATCAGGTCTTGCTATAGTCATCTAGCAGCTATATCACACTGGCTAATAATCAGCATATTTTTGTGCTGAATAGATATGCTCTGCAGGCAAGCTTAGCGCTTTAGCTAAATTCCAAGAGTATGAGGGTAAAATGGAATGATTTCCTAACCCCAATGCAGCCTAAAGGAGATAGAATCTAGTCTTTTTTAGATAGAGTGATGATTAAATTATAGGATACACTTTTAATAGTAAAGGAGGATGCTATTAATCATTACACTAAGATAATGTGTGTAAAGTAGGACACAGGTCACTTTTTAAAAAGTTTTTCTACTATTTGAAAGATCAGGGGCTCTGGGGCTTCTGAAATGTGTTTTCAGGCTTCAATAGGGACCACTGAAACTTGAGGGTGTGGCCGTCTCTACTAATTGTCTATGTGCTAATAAGAACTGAGAATTTCAGTTAAATTGTATAGCTACTACTTTAAATACCCTTGATATGAAAAAATTGAATTTATAAGACAGACTTACTTGGCATTAGTTAATCTCAAAGAGTACTATATATAGGCTTTGCTTAATTAGTAAGCTGTCCCTGGGATACATGTAGGATTATCTGATTTGCAAAAATTCCATTTATGTACAGGCTTTTCAGGAATACACATATTGCATAAGAAGAGTTATACTTACATATTCAAAAGCCAAAACTTTATGCTGAGAAAGCAAAGGGCTTTAGAGGATGCTAACAGACTTGTTAAGTAAAGGGTGTAGCCTCAGACAAAAGTTAAATTCTCATAGATATATATTATAGAAAAGTCTTTCTTTCCCCTAGCTGAAATTGTATCATCATCACCATCCTTAGTGCCACCAAGGAAAATAATGTTATATGGTGTTTATTAATTTTATCTTTTTTCAGTTGAAGTTAATATATTTCTTGCCATTTTTTCATAAAAAGTTATCTCTTATAAGCACTTTTAATTTTGATGCCTCTAGGATTTGAGGCTGCCAAAGGACCAGATGTGTGTATTTGTGGTGAATTATTACTTATTTACATAAGACCTCCCCCAGGATTTCTTTCCTCTAATTTGGTTTTTACAATAGGTTGACAAAACTACAAACTATTAGTTTGTCCATAATATGTGCATTTTAGGCTCAATCTGCTTGACCATGTTATGTTAATACACATTTATCCAAAGAAATAAAGATTTTACTAGGTAGGGATATAGAAGAACCTAAGTAAGGCAGTTTCCAATGTGGTTGAGGTTGCAAAAGTTTCCTTTCTCAGATATAAACATGCCTCAGCTTTCTGTTAGTTATATAATGCAAGTATCAGTAACTGTGAAAGGTAAGAATACCTTTGGATCTCTCAGTGTTGCTTCATTATAACAAAGTCATGCGTTTTGGGGAGTCATTCTTGAATTCAGCCTGGGTATTCAATTAATTCATATATTTACTATTGATACATGTGCAGAGTTAGAATTTTAGTGCTGTGTTTCCTTAAGATGCTTATAGAACTGAGAATCAGTTCTGTTGGCCTGAAAGAAGATAGATCAGGTCTATTGGAATCAACACTCTCTACATTTATTATCTGAGGTAATTTTTCTTTTTCTTTTTTCTTTTTGCAATGTTGGGATGGAACTCAGGGACTTGAACACGCTAGGCAAGTAGGCAAGTGGTCTACTACTGAGCTAAACCTCAGTCCCTGAGGTAACTTTTAGCCGAAGACCTTTACTGCAGGATATGAAATGGACTTCAGAGTGCCAGGGAGTCAATCACATGCCGAGCTGAGGAGGGCTGAACTGTGGTGGTGGCAGAGCTCACTGACTCAGGTTTCTGGGCTATAGACAAGTTGGTATTATCCAATCTAAGGTCAATTTAGTGCCAACAGACAATTTGTAGAGGAAGGTCAACAAATTCTCCTGGTGACCTTCCTTTGTACTCACCTCCTCCTAAAATGAGTGTTGCCAATTGCCACTGAAGGACATATTTCAGACACTTGCCAATCCCCACTGGAGTCATGTTAAAGGAACACATGGGATCTCCGGCTATTGTATCAGCTCCCAGCTGTAAAACCACTGCTTTTGGATTAAAGGCTTGGTATACTTCCTTTAGCACACTGCAGAAAAGAGAAAGGATACAACGTATCAGAAAAAGATACATCAATTTGGTCTACACTTTAGTGGTGGGAATGTAGGAAGTTGGAGGTATAGTCAAATCAGCACATAATTAAGGAAAAAGAAAAACAATCTGGCAATCTCATCAAACTTTCCACTTAAAATGAGTGAATCTGATGGTATGTGAATTATATTTTACTAAACCTGATTTTTAAAAAAACTTCCTGTACTTCTGCTCTCACCAGTGAACAAATATGCCTCTCTGTTTGAGAACTAAAATTTCCTTGAAACAGTCATATTAATTTAATGTTAACAGCCACAGGACACAGAATCTATTTATTCCATTTTAAAATATTGGGAAATAAAACATATATATTGAGTAGTTATAAGGATTCTTTCTGATAATTTTTGTTTTGGTTTTGTTTTTTTGGTACCAGGGATTGAACTTGGGACCTTGTGCTTGCAAGGCAGGCGGCGGAACCGCTGAGCTAAATCCCTGGTCCCTTTCTGATAATTTAAGATGGCAATCACACTTGGAGTTTATCACCTAATTATCAGTGGGGGTTAGGAGTGAGAAGTACAAAGCTTTGAAAGCCTAGATGATATAGGCTTACTTTTTATTATGTAAAAGGACTTGAGAGTTATAAAATGCAGTCCTTTCCAATGTATATGTAACCAGGATATAAGAAAGGGAACTGTAACAACTGACCTAAAATCATAAATCTGAAAGCACCCTAAAAGAACAAGTTGCAGTGGGTAATAATACTGACTATAATTTTGGGTACAATCATTCAATGTTATCAAGTCAAACTAAGTACTTTTTTAAATAGTGAGAAGCCTTACAGATGACAAGGAAGATGTCAATATGACAAGTGACTTCAGTCAGGCTTCCAATATTATTATTAATTGAACACTGACAATGCCCAGAATGCATTCCTAGGAATTATAAGGTCCTTGCTCTCAAGGGGCTTACAATCTACTTTCCAGACAAAACATACACCAGTCCTCAAGGGCCTGAACCACTCTTAGAGAGACATAAACAACTACAAATTAACAGACTTCAGAGTTGAGAAAATACATAGTCAAAGAGTGATAAAAAAAATGTTGAGGTTAATGACCCTTTCATAATCAACATGTCAAATTACATCAGTGCAGGAAAATCAGAAAAAATCCAGATCCTTCTGAATTGGCAAAAGGAATTCAGGAATATGAAATGCCGTCCTCCCCAGTCTTAGGTAGCCAATGTATTGAAACTATTGAACAGTGCCCGTCACAGAGGCATTCTTTGATTAAAAGAACTGTTTTGTTTAGATTTCTCATCTACACAAATATTGTGCAACTGTGGATATTATAAGAATATTATAAAATTATGACATATGATATTTAATACAAGGATACTCGTGCCTATTTTCTCTTTTATGTGCTTATCTCCTGAATGAAGAGGGAAGATAAGCCACCTGCAGTTTCCGTGACATTTATTGAGCATCTACACCTACAGAGTACCCTATTAGCCACTGAGGGGAGACACAGAGGAAGATGTGATGTCTGACCTAAAAATGTTTCTAGTGGAGGAGGAAGGCAGGCAAGCAAGACTGAAGTTCTTTTCATTCATTTTTTCCTTCATTTGGCACATATTTGGTTAGTGTCTACTGTGTGCCCAGCAAGAAACTGAACCAGATGCTGCAAGAATCCAGAAAAATATGACATAGTCCCTATCTTCATGCAGCTCAGAATAGAGTCGAAGACACAGACTATGGCAATAAATAATTAAAATGCAATGACAAATGACCTATCAGAGTTGGCACAGAGGAGAGAGTAATTAACTTTTCCAGAAGATGTCAGACAAGGCTCTACAGAGGTAACTCTTGACTCAGGTCCTAAAAGAGGAGAAGGATTACAATGAGCCAACTCTCAAGACAACTAAAGTAAAAAATAGTGATAACAATTCCCATTGAGGATGTAGAGAAACTAGATTACACATATCTTGTTGGTAGGAAAGTAAAATGGTATAGCCACTCTGGAAAATAGTTTAGCAGTTCTTGTCAAAACTAAAAATAGACTTGACATCCGAGCAAGCAATTGCACTCTTGGGCAGTTTACCCCAGAGAAACTAAGACATTTTCATGCCGGAATTTACAGCTTTACTTGTAATAGCCCCAAACTAGAAAAACCCAGGTAAATGGGTTAAAAAACCCTAGTACATCCAGGGTCAAGTAAAAGTAGGAAAAAGAAATACACTCTACAGTGTGAGAGCAGACTACTAGGAAAGAACACAGTAGCAGAGAGCTCAATGGAGACCTTAACTCCCACCCTATAGGCTGACATCAGGTCTAGGCTGTCCTATCAAAAACTTGCTAGAGTTCTTGAAGTCCAAGAGCAGGGCTTGGGAACTGTTTTGCACCTGTGTCCTGGAACTTTGCAATTAACAGGTCACACCCACTTTCTCATACAGTCGGCCATGCCCTAATCTCTTCCCTCATTTCCCCTTGATAGAAATATATCCCCATAATTCTTTATGAGGTGGTGAAGGAGTGGAGGTCTCTGTCTTCATATAGCTACTTTCTGCTGAAAGGGGCTGTAGGCACTAACCTTCTGGGGATTACTGCTCTCCAATTACCTTGGGGTGTTGTCCCTCACAGCTGGGTTGAAGAAGAAAACTCATGATGTCCAGTGTCACCTGGGCTCCTCACAGGAGATGGCGATGTCCATGAACAGGGGAGTTGCAGAATGTATTTCTTTTCCTACTTTTACTTGGCTCAAACTTGATTTGCAGAGCACATTTCTTTCCCTACCTTTAATAAAATGTAAAATCTTGCTGCTTTTGTGCTTTCCTTGACCAATTCTTTGATCAGAAAAGAAAGAACCTATAAAACACCTCTAAAAGGAGACTCCAGCCACCTAAAACCTGGTAATATATTTGGTGAGTCCATCAGGGTTAGATATTTAGAAAACTTTCTTAGCATCCTTATTTCTCTCACACCTTTTTAATTTTTGTCTTATCACTCCTAGGCCCTTGTATAAATCACACTGTCAGGATTTTCTGCTCTATTCTGTTGGAGAAAGCTAAGAAATCAAATGAATTGCTTTTACTACAATTTATGCTTACTATTCCAAATCAATAAATTCCATAACCATTCATTGATTTACATGGGCCACCACCTCCCTGCAGCTCAGCAATCCTTTACCTCCAATTGACAAAGAATTACATTTCTTACAGCAACTTAGTTTTTAAAAAATATCATATAATGAAAGGACATTCTTGATATAAAAATTAAACACAAAAGCCTATCAAATAAAAGTGAAAAATCCCTCTTTCCCCATCTCTATTCCCTCTACAGAGGTAATTGCTTATTAATAGTTTGAGGTATATCTTTTTTTTTTTTTTTGGTACGGGGGATCGAACTCGTGTCCTTGCGCTTGCATAGCAGGTGGCGAAACCACTGAGCTAAATCCCCGGCTCCAAGGTATATCTTTCTAGATCAAAGGTTTTCTGCTTCATGCTTGACTGAAATGGTTAAAGCTATGTGTAATGAGTGTCTTCCTCTACCCTTCTCTCTACCTGAAAATGTCCTCCCTCATATTCCTTTTCCTCCACAAGGCTAATTTCTCTACCTAGGCCCTAGATCCTCTTTCCCATTTCCTTAAGGGCTATGAATCCCCTATGAACTCTTTCCTTACATCTGTCTCTACTTTCCTGGAAATTCACTTCCTTGAGGTTAAAAACTGCCCATCTTCCATTCCCCTTCTCATCACTTCCAAAGTTATCCTGGCCACCTGGATATACTTTGCACAAACCACTTTCTGATCTTACTGCTCTCTTCAAAATACTGTCTTACAGACCACATACTCAGTGGTCATTTGTATATCTTCTTTACAACAATGTTGATTTCGGCTCTTCGTCCACTTGTAACATGGGTTATCCTTTTAATATTAAGTTGCAAGAATTCTTAATATAGTCTAGATACAAGCCCCTAATTAGATCAATGATTTGCAAGTATTTATTCCCATTCTGTGGGTTATTTTTGTACTTTGTTGATAATGTCCTTTGAAGCACGAAAGGTTTTAATTTCGACAAAGTCCATTTTATCTATTTTTTCTTTTGTTGCTTGTGTTTTTTGTGTCATATTTAAGAGACCATTACCTAATTCAAGGTCATAGAGATTTACATCTGTGTTTCATTTTAAGAATTTTACAGTTTTTAGCTCATATACTGTATTTAGATCTTTTATGTAAGTTAACTTTGTATATGGTATGATATGAGTCTAACTTTGTTCTTTTGCATGTTGGTATCAGTTGTCCCAGCACCATTTGTTGAAAATACTGTCCTTTGTCCCACTGAATGATGTTGGCCCTTCTGTATAATCAGTTAACTCTGAATGTGGGGATTTATTTCTGGTCACAAACCCCTGTGCCATTGATCTATATGTCTGTCCTTATGCCAGCACCATACTGTCTTGATCACTGTAGCTTTACAGTAAGTTGAAGTTAGCAAGTGTGAATATTCCAACTTTGTTCTTCCTTTTCTATACTGTTTTGGCTATTCTGGATTGAATTTTCATATAAATTTTAGGACCAGCCTGTCAATTTGTGCTAAGAAGTCAGCTATGATTTTACAGCTCCATTTTGATCATGTCAAACCTGTCATTTTACCTTTTCTATTTGCTATATCTGTTAATTACATCCACCCTTTTGGTTATTCATATTCAAAACTGTGTAGCCCTTATGAGTCTTTCCTTTCCATGTTCCTCTTCAATTGCTAGTCTTTCACATAGCTCTCTTCCATTTACTTCTCTCTCCAAGGCTACTGTAGTACTCTCATCTAGCCCTTATGACTGCCTTTGTGGATTACACCAATAGCTTCTTAATTAGTTTCCCTGCCTCAAGTCTCTTCCCTCTTCAATTTATCACATACATTGCCATTATATTCATTTTCCTTAGGGTTAGTTTTGATCAAGTGACTTCTTTATTCAAAATCCTTTCACTGTCTTTAGGTAATACTGAAATTCTTAAACTACAATCCAAAGTCCTTCATGATCTGACTCTGGCTTATCTTTGAAATATTATTTTCCAATAACCCCAATAACTCCTGAATCCATATTATTCTCTAGGCAAGTTTAACTTTCCACTCTTCACCTTACTCACTTACAAGTTGGCCTTTTGTCATACACTTCATCATGATGGAATGTCACTGTTCTAGAGGTCTACCATAGTCATTCTTTAAAGGTTAGCTCAAATTCCATCTCCTCCATGAATAAAAATGATAATATTAGTAACATTATTCAGTACTTATTCAAGAGCACTGTTCTGTGAGCTTTGTACTAGAGCACTTCACCTTCCTAACAATTTATAAGATAGATATCATTAATCCTATCTTACAGATGGGGAAAGTGCAGCACAAAGAAGTTAAAAAAATCTGTACTGCATTATACAACTGTTAAGTGTCAGAGCTGCAGCCTGACACCAGAGTGCATGGCCTGAACCATGACAACATACCTGCTTCCATGACCTCCTGAGCTACAGTACATTAGGTCCTGTGCTGGACACTTCACCCACAATATTTCACAGAACAGCAGGGCTGCCCACTGTGTTACTGATTTTTGAGTATTAATCTTTTCAGGTAAACTCTGACCTTATTATTTACTCATTTTAAAACCTTTATTGGCTCCTCTCATGCTTACAGAATATGGTGCAAATTTTCATAGCTAAGAATTCAGCCTCTTCATAATGTGGTTCCCATTCACTTTACCAATCTTTGCAAATTCTCCCTCTCATGCACTTTATAGTCCAGTCAAACTAAAGTACTGCTTCGTGGTTCATTCTCTACCGCCTTTGATCTTACCATGTACCTTTTGTGTAAGGCATCCTTCCCTATGATTCCAGTATATTCAAAATTGACCAAGATATTATAAACACATAAACATCTCCACACTTTGTAAAGATACAGTAATTAGGTGCCCTTTAAAATCTTGATAAAGTGTTACTTCCTTAATAAGGCCTTTTTCTTAAGTATTTTCTTAAGTATTAAGCATCCATTTGAATGCCGACAACATCCTAAATCTCATGTGTCTTACATCTTCCTATATTTTGTTTTATTCAGATATATGTGGACATAAAAATCAATTCATTTCTCTATGTAATATTAAGAAATTTCTAGACTTCAACGTGGGTTCATGGGATTCTGGAGAGACTGTGCAGACAGGGCCTCGGGACTGTCAGCCACCTGCACCCGAGCTTGAGCAGGCACCAAGGGAGCCAAGGGAGCGGAGAAGAGGTGCTGCAGCAAGGGGTCCTTTCAGCTGGCTCAGAAGCCGCTTTACTGCACAACGGTGATACCCTCGAGGCTGTAGTATCAACAAGCCATGTAAACAACAGTGACAAAACGGTGGAGGTACTGTTATTAATTGAGGAAGGTAACACCATTTTAATGTGCTATTTCAAGTTTGAGAATATTGGTGAAATACAACAACAATGGAGGTGTGAGTTTGGAACAGAACCTCCAACATGCTTGATGGCACAAATTCGTCAAGTTATCAGGCAAGTTCGAAAAACATGGTACCGTGTGTGATATGCATAAAGGAAAATCTGGCAGACCTCCTACAGCAACAAGGGCTGGTTCCGTGGCTATGGTGTTGCAACAGTTCACACGCTCACCACAGAAGTCTGCTGAACAATGTACACGTAGACAGGAGTAAGCAGTACAAGCGTATAGCGTATTCTTAAAACATCTAAGTGGAAAGTTTACACTCTAAGATTGTTATGTGCAATAAATGCAGATGATCCTGATTGAATAACCCAGTTTTGTGAGTGGTTTCAACACATGGTAGGTGAGTATGTGGAGTTTGCGAGGAAGACTATGTGGTCTGATGAAGCACAATTTCAGCTAAATGGAACACTGAACCAACATAATTGTGTTTACTGGGTACCAGAAAATCCTAATGTGCACGTGGACAAGGTAGTCAATTTACTGGGCATCATCTGGTGCAGAGTGTCAGCAAGACCTTTTAATAGGACCATTTTCTTTTAAAGGTACCATTACAGGTCAAGCATACCTAGACATGCTATGCATATTCATCTTACCTGCCATACATGAACTTTATGACAATGATGAATTTTTCTTTCAACAAGAGGGCACGCCACCACACTACCACAAAGATGTGTCAGCTTATCTAGACAAGAATTTGCAAGGACACTGGCTAGGATGAAGAGGTGCAGTTGAGTTCCCTGCACATTCTCCCGATTTAACACCTGCAGACTTTTATTTTTGGGAAACCCTAGAGGATCTCATATATCACAGAAAACCCACTACACTGCTCTTAGAGAATAAGTTGAAAATGCATGTGCAGCAATCTTCATGGACATTTGACCAAGGTTACCCAAGCAGCACTTTGCCATACTAATGTTTGGAAGTAGTCCTACAAGCAGTTAGAGAAAAGAAACAAATCACCTACAAAGGAAAGCCATTCAGAATCACAGCAGACTTCTTAACACAAACCCTCAAATCAAGGAGAGCCTGGAGTGAAGTACTTTAAGCCCTAAAAGAAAATAACTTCCAACCTAGACTGTTGGATCCTGCAAAATTATCTTTCAAAATCGATGAGGAAATTAGATACTTCCACGACAAAGAACACCTGAGAAATTTCATGAACACCAAACCAGCAATCCAAACAATTCTAAACAATATCCTAGAAAAAAACAATGAAGGTCACAACTCCATGAGGCCCAACAGAGGGAAGCTACCAGGCAAGGTAAGAAACTAAAGGGAAAGGGGGAAAAAGAAATAAAAGAGTCAACAAAAGTAAAACATCACGACAAGGATGAATCAATATCTATCAGTTATAACCATCAATGTTAATGGCCTCAATTCACCAATCAAAAGAAATAGATTGGCAGAATGGATTAAGAAACAAAATCCAACAATATGCTGTATACAAGAAACACACCTAACTCAAAAAGAAATTCATAGACTGAAAGTATAAGGATGGGAAACAGTTCTCCACGCCACAGGAACCCAGAAAAAAGCAGGGGTAGCAATCTTATTTGCAGACAAAGTAGATTTCAAACCAAAACTAATTAAGAGAGGCAAAGATGGTCGCTATATCCTTGTGAAAGGAACAATCCAAGAGGAAGAGATGACAATCCTAAATATATATGCACCAAACATGAATGCCCCCAACTATACAAAACAAATATTAATGGACATGAAAAACCAAATAAGCACTAGTACTATTGTAGTGGGGGACCTCAATACCCCACTATCACAAATAGACAGATCATCCAGACAAAGAATTAGCAAGGAAATTATAGAACTCAACTAAGTTATTGAACAAATGGACTTAATAGATGTTTACAGAGTGTTCCACCCCACAAAATCAGAACACACATTCTTTTCGGCTGCACATGGGTCATTCTCCAGATAGACCACGTGCTAGCTCATAGGACATATCTAAGTAAATGTAAAAGAACTGAAGTTACCCCATGTGTATTTTCAGACCACAGTGCAATAAAATTGGAGATCAATAACATAAGAAACCGCAAAACACCCACAAACACATGGAAACTGAATAACATCCTCCTGAACAAACAATGGGTCACAGAGGAAGTTAAAGAAGAAATTAAACAGTTTCTACAAGTAAATGATAATG
>NW_004624903.1:2762762-2775114 GCF_000247695.1 Heterocephalus glaber
CATTTATAGCTAAATGGATGCATATCAAGGCCATACTCTTAAGTGAAATAAATAGGACACACATGTGTAAATACTGAATAGTTTCTCTAATGTGAGAAACTGAAGTGTAAACAAGGGTTAAAATGATTAAAATGAATAACTGATAATTTGAAATAGGAAAAAAGGTCCAAAGATGTAGGGGTGAAGGGAGGGGAAGGGGAAAGGAAAAATTATGAGAAAAGAAAAAAAAATGGAAATGATGTCTGTGTAAATAGGGAAGGGTGGAGGGGATGAAGGGCGCACAGGTAATGGGGAGCAAAGAAGAATCAAGATACATCATGTATAGGTACAGACACCCAGTGATAAATGTAAACATATTGTATACCTAAAATGTACCAATAAAAGAACTTAAGAATAAAAACAAAAAAACAAAAAACAAAAAAAACCCCAAAAAACTAATGTTTGGAAGCTGATGGCCACCACTTTGAGCACTTCTTGTAATTGTAGAGGCCAAAGGTAACTTGTATTAATCTCATGCTGTCTTAATAAATTTAGTATTAAAATATTTATACAAGCAAAAAAAAAAGAAATTCCCGCTAACTTCCTCAAATGTAGAATCAATGGTTTATACATAGCAGGCATTCAACAAATAGTCTTTAAATGAATAAATGAATGAAATACCACTCCAGATTGCTTTTGGAAGTTTCCCTAACCACTGTTTGCTACATTCCAAATCATTAATCTTAGGATTTGTGAATGAATAAAATCTCTTCCCCAGAAAGGAGAGAGAACAGGCATTTCATTACATTATTATCTTCCCTATAAACACACAAGTCATTCATTTGAAATGCAGTTTTCTTGATGAGAAACCTGATCCCCCAGTCTTCAGAATCTGATTTTCTGAAGAACCTATGCAAATGAGAAAGAGAAGGCAGCAGCTGCTTAGGCAGGCCTTGATTTGGGAGAGGGAGTTGGTGCCTGGGAAGGATAAAAGCAGGGGGAAAAGACATTCATGATGCTTTTAGGTAACAGAAAAGCCCTAAACAAAAGCTTAGAGGTATTCTCTTTTCTTTAGTCCATCAGGGTGGCCAAGAGTTTCAGCTGGGTACCTTTGAGATCATTCACTGGTGTCATTTTCCATCTAATACCAAATGGAAGTGTTTTTGTTTTTCTTAAATAGTTAAAATCCTAAAAAAAATCCCTCATCTCAGGGCAATGATGGTGTTACATCAGGCCAGAGTGATGGTGTTACAGTTATGCTTAATCAGTGCTTGTGGAGGCATGTGGTAACCCTAACTTGTTCCCCTAGTGGGGCCTCTCATGAGTACCCGCTCCCAGAAGACCTGTCTCCTGCTATGGTAGCTTGCAGAAGGCCCTTGGCCAGACTCAAATCTTCATGCTTTCCAATAAGTAGTTTCAGCACTCTCTAGAGACCTCCTCAATAGAGATGAAAGAGAGGGGAAAATCAAACTTGAAAACCCAACAAGGGTAGGATACAGGACAGAACAGAAAAATATTTGTTACTAATGCTTTGAGCTCCCAAAGTCAGCCTGAAGAAAGTTATGCCAGCAGCAAAACCCCTTCCTAAGATATAAATGTTAAATCCATTGCATTTGATGGGATTCAGAGGATTGTGTTAAGGACCCAAAGTATTACTAATCAGCCCCAAATGGGGACTAATCAGCTCCAAATTGGGACTAATCAGTCCCAATGTTTCATAGGTTTGTTTTTTCTAAATTCTCTCAATTCTATGTCAACTTAGATGTTGCTGACTCATTCCCCAACAACTCAACCTGCCAGGGGATGAAGCACATGATAAATACCTCAGTAATTCCTAATTATCTATTACAAATGGTTGGGGAGACAGAGAATTAGAAGGGGGGCTCCCTGCAGTAAAGTGATGTGTCATTTCATTGGGAGCCATAGGTGCCTTTGGTCATATCCATAAGACATTTAATTTCCTATGTCTCTTTTTCTGCTTTTTGCATCAGCCAACCTGTACTCGTTTTACAAACATCTAAAATAAAACACTCACACTTACAAAATAAAAAACAAACCTTAAACCCCCAAATGCAACCACCAACCAACCAAACATTCCTTTTGTTGTTTTAATTTTTAAGATACAGTCTCTTAACATTTTAATGGAGCATCTTTTCTCTCATTGCTGAGTCCATTATGTAGAAACATAGATTTTAATTGGCATCTCTTTCTAACATGCTTTGTAGTAAGTAATTCTACTCATCAATTATATGTCACCTTGGCAACTGAAAGGGCTATACACTATTTTTAGCATATTATTACTTATTTCTCCCTATACCTATTGGAAGTAAAGCATTCTCATTCACAGAAGGCAAAGTGAGTCATCCAGAATTAAAGAACCTTATCAGTGGCCTAGAATGAATCGTCAGAGCTAGAATTAGAAACACTAATTCTAATTTGAATTCAATATTATCTTCACTAAATTCCAACTTTCTTTGGCTCTTTTCATTCTGAAAGGCCAGCAAGCAGAATGTATATTATTGAGCAGAGGGTCAGATGTGCTGAGAGGCAGGTTGGTCTGGTGAGCAAAGCTAACAAAAAGCAAAATGGAAGAAAACTCAAAGAATATGAATCCTAAGGCTAGCTGTGCTGATGACCCTTTGTGTGATCCGCGGTAGGTCATTTCACCAGCTCTGTAATCATCAGGATTGCCCACTGCATAAATTACATTCCATTTTATGTCACACTGTTTAAGCATAGTTCTCATTTGTTTTCCTTTACAACCTCCAAGCACCCAGATCAGAAAGAACATGGGCCCTAGAGTCAGATATACTTGGATTCAGTGTTTGCATGGCAACTTGAACAAATCACTTCACTTCTCTGAACCTTGGTCTCCTTTTCTATAAAACAAGAATGATCTCCTCTTCCCATTTAATACATCTGTGAGAGCCAAGCATAGTGGTGTACACTTGTAATCCCAGTTACCTGGAAAGCAGAGGCAGGAAGATAGGAGGATCACAAGTTCAAGGCTAGCCTGGGCAACTTAGTGTCAAAGTTTAAAAAAAATTTTAAAGGGCTGAGGATGCAGTTCAGTACTCGCTGGGTTCAATTCCCAGTACTGTAAAAACACAAACCAACCAACCAACCCAGAGAAAGTCTTCTCCCAGTACCAGGCACATAATGAGTACTCCATAACAGTGAATGAATAAATGAATGGCTTAAGTCAGGCCCTTTGGGCTCTATGTCATTTCTTCAAGGCCACTAGAATGCTGTTGAATTCAGCACACCAGAGCAGTGTCTTCCTGAATAGTACTCTAATGGTCCCCAAAAGCAGAGAGAAATTTCATGGGGTCACTGCCTGGTTATACCTGTTCTGAGAGTACAGCAATTCATTTTCCAGTGCTGCCAATCTAGCATTACCTTTCACCAAATACAAAATTCACTTTAAGGGTCAGAAATACAAATGCCTTTCTGTTATATAGAGGTTAGAAGAATATATTATTAAAATTGAAAGTGACCTCTCTAATTTCTTAGGCAAAAAATCAGATTGGAAGCCAAACAGCTATTTGGCTTTTGCAGACCCTCAATAGCAATGCCATTTCAGGAAAGGGGAGAGCTAGAGTCATTCCAAACTGTAGTTACATTTGTGTGTATATTTACTGCTTGTGCTTATGGCCTCTGTACTTGGTTTTTACTCTCTAAGCCTTGAAGAATTCATAATTTACGTAGAGCAGAGCTTAATATGCATGGGTAGAAATATAGGCCTATATTGCTGTTTCTCATTTCCTAATCATATTTTCTCCTCTCCTTATATAACTGATACCTCTTCTTTTTCAATTCAGTCACTGTTTTTTGAACTTAGGCAGACAAAAATGATTTGTTAACAATAAACACGCCCCTAGTCTTTCCCTTGCCCTTCTTTACCCAGGAGGGCCTCTCTAAGATTCAAAGCTAAAATCCTACCATATAGTTAGCACCTGGTGTAGCTCATCAAAATATAATATCCTTTCCCAGATGACTGGAAATCTCTGCAATGCCATCACACAATGAAGTGTGCAAGAAAGAGTTTGAGGATTGATTTTCATCATTAACTTGATTAAAAACTTGTGGTTTTGTGGGACTTAAGAAGTGTGTTTTTATTACTTTTAAGTACTGCACATAGAGTAAAGCCAACTCATCATATTTTAACACTTATTTTCTGGGGCAAAATATATTTTAAACATGTCTATGTTAGAGTGCCTGGTGGATCATTTAAGATCAGTGTCCTGTTGCTTGATGAAATCCAGATCACTTCAATGAAATCCAGATGGGGAAACAGGGTCTCTGGCAATGGCTGCCAGATCTCCATATGAAATCTCTAGCCTGTATGCAAATTTAAAACTACATATCCTAGAAATCCCAAACTAATCAAATGGCGCTCAGCTTCTTAGTTACTGGACTAAAAACAGGGAAGCGATTCATTCTTCCCTGAGGAAATAAGCATTTCTTACATACATCTATCTTGGCACAAAAAGTGCTGGCTAAGCAAATTAATAGTGTAAACAGGATTGCACTGGGGAATGTTTGTCCTACTTAGGAGAATAAACTTTTTATGCACTTTGTGCACATCCACTTACATACAAATAATTGATATGCTAATTACAAATGATTCTTAAAGCCCCTTCTCTGAGGTGCTGTATTATGCTGTTAGTCTATTTTGAATTACTAGTGTCCAATGCTTAAGTGTAATAAAAATGCATTTTAAAATATTCTGATTCAGACTGGCTTTCCTTTAATTAGGCTGAGTTAGTGAGGCTTGCTTATGTTTAAATAGAATAGTTTTCTACTTAACCCCTAATACATTTTAGATGTCCCCCCTGACCCCTGGCCCCGCATTCCCCCTTCCCTCCCCTCCCTCCACAAGATTCCCCTGTGCGGAGCTGGAACACACAACACCTTGACTTCTAGGTCACTGTTCAACTACACTTGAATCATCTCTAGGCAAGCAGTGCCTTTAGTCCCTGGCACACACACCCTCTTTCACTTGTAGCTGGTTAACTGATAGGGCTTTTTTTTTTACAGAGGGGTCTTTTCCTTAGTCCTTTAAGTGTCAATGGATATAGGTCTTTCCTGATAGCACGGTGGGTAACAGTGCACAGAGAAGGCCAGCCAAACTTAGCATCAGGCTTTGTCATCAGATGGTAGACACCAGATTTAACTACATCTCAGTATGGTCCATGTCAGCAGAATATAATATAAAGCAGCTCACCAGTACCAGAAGCTGCTAGGTACATGGCAATGTCAGGCACAGCTGTTTGAAGCCATAACATGTAGATAGCCTAAACAGTAGTTTTTCTAGGCTGAACTGAAGAGACAGAGTAATGACTAAATAATATGAGAAGGGGAGGACTAAGGTAGAGGCAGAGTGGGCACATGGTAGACAGCAAGTGAAAGGAGTAATCAGAATTTTGACGTTAGACCATTCTATTATGCACAGATACAGACAAGTTTGGGATTCTTCTCAGAGCAGCCCTATGTTCAAGGGTGTGATTAGCAAGATTTCCATTTAGGACAAGGTCTTCCTGTCTCTGGATAGTTTCAGAACATGTTCTAGCATTAGAATTGATTAAATTGCTGCTAAAGAATCAAGTCACTTCCTCCAGGGGACAGAGATCAGTCAGAAAGAACTGAGAGCAGGGAAAGTGCACATCAGTGTCAGAATGAACCCACAAAGTTCTACAGCACTGTCCTCCTTGACTTGAATAAATGAATTAAATATCTATGAATACTTCTTCCCTCGGAGGGGGTGGAGGTGAGGAGGTGTTTAGTATCAGGGCTACTTGGTGCAGTTCAGGAACTGGCCATGAAAGACAGGAAGGGAGAGGAAGGAGAAAATAGGGACTGTTCTAACCACGTAGATTTAAAACACTAAGGTAATCCTCACCTAATGGTGAAGAAAAATGCCAGTTCTCACTGCAACTCTAAACAAGTCCTGGGGACAGGCAGGGTGAGCTCACTGACTGAGAGTTCATATAATGGACCACAGTACCCCTCCAATCGATCCTACATTCTGAGGAACGTAATGCCTTTTGAATTTAATATTTTAAAAGACATCCCAAACTAGGAAGAACAAATTGACACCCCACTTTGGCCTCATTTCCACCTGTAGCTAACATTGACAATGAGTATAATTAGTGCCTGAGTCATCTGTTTTTTAGAAACAATAGGCAATTTTACATCTACTGTACCACAGAGAGGGAAGATAGATGTTTATCAAATAGAACAAAAGTGTTTAATATAAATACCTCATTTAAAGAGGGCTAAGTTCCAGATACAAGGCTTCTAAAGTGAATCGGCAGTTTCCATTACCTTTACCACTGAGCCAAAGTGAGCTAGTGATTTTTGAGGTAGGGAAGCCATTACCTAACTAAAGAGGTAGAAAGACTGTGTAAAGAATTTCTGTCAGCTCTCTGATTGTAATGAAAATTGGAATGAAGATGGAAATCTATATAATTATTTGTTCTCAAATGCAAATTTCTAGAGAGTTCATCCCTTTTATCAAATGAAAGAGAATTAACAGTTTGTATTGCTTAAGATATTTACGTACAGACACGTGTGTATGCATGCTTTTGCCACATCATGAGGCCCAAAGGAATAAATTATAATTGTTGTGTTCTCTTTTACTGAGGATCTACCTACTTCTAAAATTGAATGATAGCCAGGAGTCCAAATGGAAGATAATTTCAAGACTTGTCATTATAATGAAAGAAAAACCTATGATCATTAAAACATCTTTTTAAAAATACTAACATTAAAGGTCAATAGTGAAAAGAAACATTTCCTTTAAATGTCCTTTAGTGATGTCCCTTGGTTCTCATTATTCAATCAGTATTGAACAGTTTATAGCATGGATGGAGAATCTCTACCTTATATGCACATATAGCATTTTGTCCAAGAGGTACTATACCAAGAGGTACCAAGAGGTAGTGTACATTTTGCCTACAGTGGCAAAAATGCAGAGTTAAAAATATGTAGCAGTACTAGTCTAAGTAAACCACACGAAAAGGATGCAATTCCATGAGATCTCTACAAAAGGACATGTGACACTATTCACCTTCTAGAGCAGAATGTCAGTATTTTCTCCACTGAAATGAAGGGAAAAAAAGATTTACAGAATCTTCATATTTTCAAATTTTAATTAGAAATTTAAAACCTGAGAAGTAAATTCTGGAAATATTTATTCTTGTTTTCTTCTAATAAAATTATAAACGATATCCTGAGAATTAAGAAATTCTTCATTGGAGGCAAAAACCTAAATTGTGGGCTGGGGATTTGGCTCAGTGGTTCCAGTGCCTGTCTCACAAATGCAAGGTCCCGAGTTCTATCCCCAGTAAAAAAACAAAAACAAACAAAAAACAAAACCAAAAAACCTAAATTGCACTTTTACAAACACATAGTAAATTGTATATACTGTAAATCATGTGATTCATTTGCATAAGGCTAAATAATTTCTTTATTTTAGGGGTTTTTCTGGTATTTTTTTCTTTGAACAATTAAATTTCATATTTCCATGTGACACTTTTGGGGACAATATAGTCAATATTTTAAAAAGCAGACAGACATGGGTTCAAACTCTGGCTTCACCACTTATTAGTTGTGTGACCTTAAGCAGGTCAATCCTTTCTTCAGCTTTCTCATTTGTAAAGTGAGAATAATTATAACTACTTTTGTAGGCATAATAGAGTGTAAATTGTTACAAAGATCAAATGAAGCAATGTAAAACTTTAGTGCAGTTGCTGGCACAGGGAAGTGCTGTCTAGAAGATAAGCTGTAGGCTACAAGAGACTTATCCATCTTATTTACTACTACTAGTTCTTAATATAGTGTCTATCATAGAGTAGGCACTCAATACATTTTTGCAGAATGAATGAATAAAATAGTTTATGTGTATGTGCATACCCTTAATAGAAATACATATCAAATAAATGTTAAGCCAAGAACCAGGTGCATGGTGAACTCTGTAGCCTGGTAGCTTCCCCCCTTCTTCTTGTTATTTAATATTTTTAAAACTCTGTAAAGTAACTTAAGCTGTTTAATTCTTTTGAAGGAAGGTCAGAAAAGCATTGGAGAATGGGGGTGGTGGTGGCATACATATGTAATCCCAGCACTTGGGAGGCTGAGACAGGAGGATTGCGAGTTCACGGTCAGTCTGAACTATAAAGCAAGACCTTGTCTCAAAAAACAAAATAAAACAAACAACAAAAATAAAATCTTTGGAGAGGTGAATTTTTGCCCCAGACCCACAAAAACTGATCCTACGCTTAAAAAACCACTGATTTGTTATTTTAGAGGTGATGTCAGAGTCTGAGGAAAATTCTTGTGCAACAAACACATATTACAAAGATACTATAGTAAGTGTGGTTTTTAAAATCTCTTCCGTGTTGGGTGTGAGTGTGGCTCAGTTTAGATGGACAAAAAGATTCTTCTCAGAAATAAAAATTCAGGCTTACATGAGCTATTCCTTTAATGACCCTGCTGTTGTCCTAGAGAAAAGTTCTTTCTGAGTTGGTTACTTTGGTTAGTCCATTAACAGCAGAACTAATATTTGAGAAAAATAGGTGATAAGCTATAAAAATTTAATTCAATCCCCTGTACTGCAAAAAAATATAATTAAAATAGATAAGTGTAATATTTCACTCATAAAAGAAAGTGGTAAAAATAGTATTAACTTTAAAAAAAACTTATGAGGCCCCTGAATTTTACTTTAGGCTAATGGTCTTTAATAGGTTTCTTTCACTTTGGAGTTACACAATATAAGCCATAGGACTCAAGGTAAATAGGTTAAGTACCAAATACAGGTAGATTCTTATTTTAATGACTACTATTACGAATATTAGTTCACTAGGATAAGGTTACTGTGTTTCTCTGTCAGGTTGATAGTTTTTATCAGCAAAGTTTTACATATGTGGATATAAAGACCACTACTGAATGTGAATTCCAGTTTAATAGACTTTTTTTCTAAGTCCTATTTGTTAAGAAATCTGTTTAACAATGTTCCTTTCTTTTAGTAAAATATAAATCCAGTATCTGTGCTTGACTGTCTTACTAAGTTGAATAACTGAATATTCTTAATGAAAAGTGATTTTTTTCAAACTGTCAGCTCAGTGTATGTGTTCACACACATTATAAGCACCATATATATATAGTTTTCCTATGAGACATATACTAATGATCAGATATTTAGTGAAGAATGCTTTCTGGTTGGTAGGGCTGTAAAACGATAGGTAGGATGCAAACTAACAAGTAGTAGCATAACTCTGAATTTCTTCTTTCAAGCTCTGCATATGTAATGGCAGTTCATAGTGGGCAAGTAGCTGGGTCATCCTGAAGAATCTAGGGTTTTAGAGTGCTGCCTTAATATTTACCAACAAGGAACTTCTTGCTGTTCTCTTTCTTTCTTACAATCATTGATTATAAATGTCCCCAAAGTTGTCAACACTCCATTTTAGGTAATCAATGAGACATTATCAAGACTATCTCACATTTCATTCAAACATAGCTAGAGAAGCCAAGTGTGGTGGTACATGTCTATAGTCCAAGCTACTCAGGGGACTGGGGCAGGAAGATTTCGAGTTTGAGGCCAGCCTGGGCAACTAAATGAGACTCAAAATAAAAAATAAAAAGGGCTGTACTACAGTGGTAGAGCACCCTTTGGTTCAATCCACAGTAATGCCAAAAATATCAGTCTGTCTGTCTGCCTGCCTATCTGGTTGGAGAACAAACAGGCTAGGCATAGGCAGCAGTATTTCCTCATTTATTTATTTGTTTATTTTGTGGTGCTGAGGATGGAATCCAATACACAGCACATGGTAGTCAGGAGCTGTTTCACTGAGGTATATTCTCAGCCCTATTTCCTCTTTTAGATGATACAGCTTAGGAATCAACAAACTCTTCAGCAGAACAGCCCCTCTCTCCCACAAAACTTGATGAGTATATGTGTGTGGGGGCCCTGGGATGGGAGTAGGGTGAGGCTGGCATACTTCCATGTGCATCAAGATTATAATATACTGCTGTCATCTCCATATTGGAATCATCAGCTTCCATTTGAAGGAGGAGGTATACTTACAAAAGCAAAGCTGATGTTCCTTTATGGTAGTATAAACAGGGCCCTATTTGTAATACCAACTATAGTAGCTCCCATGGAAGTTACAGAAAGCTTCTGGGAACTATTGACTCTTGTCCTTAGTGTTGAACGACCCAGGGAACTCTATGAAATTATAATTTATATAAAATGGAATGCAAATTCAGTTGGTATTAGAAAACGTTCATGTAAAGATTCCATACCTAGTCTATTACTAAAAGCAATCCTAAGGCAATTTTTTAAAAATAAAGGCAGCATGTTCAATCTTAAGATGAGGTCTTTAAGTTCTTACCTCATGCTAAGAGGTCCTTTATATCTAACTAGCAAGGAGTGAGCCAGAGAACCAGAGGGATCGTGGAACAAAACAGATGAAATGGAGATAGTAAATATAAAGAATTACTTTTATAGAAGAATAAGCCATTCCTATGTCTAATATATCTTCTAAGGTAGGCAAATGGTTCAGAGGTAACAATGACAAATGTGTAAGAAACTTTAATTTCAAGTCACACATGGAAAGTAGTGAAAAGCACAGGTCTTGGAACTGAGTGACAGCATTACCAGAACTGGTAAAACTATGCAAAACTATTTAGTCGGCCAAGATTATTTGGTCGTGTTTGTGCCACCTCTAGTGCTCCACTCCCCAATTCCTGCTCCTCTGATCACTCAGGGAGCTCATGCTCCTAGTCTTTCTAAATTGGCTAACTGTGAAACTATCTGTCTACAGCAGGATGGCAGTGAGGAAAAGAAAGTTTGCCACAATTTCATTTTAATGCTTATTTCTTATTGTAGAATGAAGGTCTGTTTCCTGTTAAAGGAATTTCAGGTATGTATTAGTTCAACAGAGGGGAGAGATGTCTGGACTGGGAAGCCTTCTTGGCACCCTTGCAATCAGAGGTGACTTCACATCATGCCCCGACCAGACCTGACTTCTGAAGGAAATCAAAGGAAACAATTATTATAACTCTAATGAAAATTTGGAATCTGTTATTCTGGGTGATCAGTGTGTGAACTGCCAGTGTGGCTCCACAGGCAGAAGGGCTCTGGGATCTACAAACTGATGAGTGTTCAGTTCGTTAGCAGGCAAGTCAGAAGAATCTTTAATAAATGCCAGCCTTCTGTACACAAAAGCCATCAATCCACCAGGATACAGATGGCAAAAGGGTCACTGCAAAAGGAAATCATGTGTAATCTATAGGTATTTTCCTTGGGGCTAAATTTACTTTTAAAATGCTTCTAATTAAAGGTTGATACCAATACTATTTTTAAACTGAATTATCATGGAATGTAAGTGTTTTATCATGTAATAGGAACTGATGTATGGTTAAAGAAGAAAATATGGGGGAGAAATTCATGTATTTCTCAGTGAAGAAGGACAACTAGTAGACTTCCTTGGGAGGAAGTGGGTGCTGAGAAATCCTCAATTCTGCAAATATGCTTAATATTCAACTTTTCCAGGCAGTGAAATGACAAATGGATGGGGGATAAAAGGAAGATCTCAGGAGGTTTTATGATTGGCAGATAAGTTTCAATAGAGACACATGTAAGGTGATCCATTTATGGAGGGCCAAGTATTACAAACTATTACTTGTAGGATGATGGGCAGTAATCTCTCAATTAAGACCCAGGGAAAAGCTCTAGGAAACCCCATGGACAGTGCACTGAAGATAATAACAAGTTTTCTGCTATGGCAAAAAAGGGCAACAAAATTTTGGGCATTGACAAGAAGGGGATTAAAAGACAGAAAAAAAACAACCCAAAAAACAATTCTCCTTTTACAAGAACCACAGGCCATCTTCATTGGCAAAGTTATGTAAGCAGCTCTGATCTGCACATCTTGAGGACAGAGTAGAGGCTAAAGGGGACAAAGAAAGGCAATTAAACCATCAAGGGCAAGCTCAAAAAACAAAATGAAACAAAAAAAGTTTTTTTTCAGTCTGACAATATAGAGGTAGTCAAGGGAAATTATTAAAATCATAAAGAAAAGAACCAAAATGATGGAGTAGTGATCAGCAGCAAAATACAGCCTCTCTAAGGACCCAGAATCCAGATACCTGAAAATAACAAAATGGCAAAGAGAAAAAAAAAAGTAGATCTCTAGGAATTGGGAGGGAACTGACAGGAAAATTAGAACTTACAGAGAAGATAGAGAAATGGACCACATATAAGTAATGAAATAATAGAACTCAATCGAACTCTTGAACAAATGAACTTAACAGATGTTTACAGACTCTTCCACCCCACAAAATCAGAATACACATTCTTCTCAGCTGCACA
>NW_004624903.1:2786408-2807316 GCF_000247695.1 Heterocephalus glaber
ATCTATTTGCATCTGTTTTATGGATTCCATTTGTTTCTTATGTTGGGATTCCATCATGTTCCTCAGCTCCTCTCTAGATTTATTGATCATGTCTTGCACCATGAGCACAATCTCTGCTGTTATCTGAGAAATTATTTCTGATTTCATTATTTCCAGATCCTCTTTTGTTGCCAGTTCAGGGAATCCAGGTGGTTGAGTATCACAGTGTTCCATCTCACTTCCCTTTGGGTTTGCTGTAGGCGATCTGGAAGTTTGGTTTTGAGACTTGTTTACGTGTCTTCTCATTTCCACGTGGTGGGGCCGGGGCTATTGGCTCACCTCCTCTGGGCTGGGAGTGGTGGAACAAGCAGCCCGGAAGCCCCTTCCTCTGGGCTGGGTGTGGTGGAACAGCCTTATTTCATTTTTATAAGAGTTAGTTCTACTCTTGAACTCTGGTATTAATACTTTCAATTTCATATTCATTCATACCACAAATATTTTACTGAACCACTACTATATGCAGAGCACTGTTGGTTTAAGGCACTGTACAATACAGAAAGAAGTATATAACTTGATCTCTGCTCTGGAGGAACTTCAAATTTCTGCCAGAAGATACAGGCACATTAAAAGTCATCTAACAATACAGTATAGGACAATATATAATAAAATAGCAAATCAAAGATATAAATAATATAGGACTTGAAGGTAGGAAGAGTATCCTTGCTATCAGCTGGTCAGGGTAAATTTGCTACTGCTAGAACTTGAGTAAATGAGGAGAACTTGGCGATGCATGCAAAGGGGGAAAAAGCAAAACTAAAGAAAAGGGAGGCAAACTTGGGGAGGTGGGAACAGTGAGATAAGTCATGAACAGTGAGACATGCTTATTGAGTAGAGTAGTCTGGACAGCAAGTAGTAAGAGGAAAGGTTAGAAAGATGAGGTGAGGCCTAATTGAGGTAAATGTGAAAAGGCAGGGTAGATGGTGGACTTAAAGGGTATGGTCTTGTCAGGGTATGGTCTGCAAAACAACTGGGGTGTCATTAAAACAGATTCTTTGGCTCTATACATGGCTGTCACTCAGCAATCTGCATTTTAAAATAAATTTCCCCATATCATCCTGATACACAATTAAGTTTGAGAATCATTGCTCTAGGCTAGGGATCAGCAAACTAAGTTACTACATAGTAAAAATCATAGGCTTTCCAAAGTCCTTATAATGTCTATTGTACATTCCCATTCCCACATATGCACATATATATGTACAAACATATTTTTACAACCTATACATGCTTTTATAACCCTTTAAAAATGGAAAAAACATTCTTATCTCACGGGCCATACAAAAATAAGCCATGGGTCAAATGCTACCCCTTGTTACAGGCAAAAATACCCCTCTGAAGGTTTTTCAGCAAGGCTGTGTTTTCACTGGCCAAGTACTCAGAAATTCAGTGAATGTGGTTTTCAAAGTAGTATGTTGATTATTTCTCTCATTTCTGTTATTTTTAATTTTCTGTCACTGGTCCATATTTTAGCAGGTATTCAGGTGAAGCTCTCTGGGTAGGCTCCCCGAAATGTCTTTCTAATTTTTCTGTTTTGGTGGCAGAGCTAACTTTAACCTTTGACTCATGCTGTTTTCCTACCCTATGCCTTGATAATGATGGTCTCTGAAAATAAACAAACATTTTGAACTGGGGAAGTAGCAATCACTAATGTGGAGAAGGGGAGGGCTATACTTAACTAATAATTATCAGATTTAAGTATCACTAGATGAATGGAAATGTTATGTGTCACAAACAGGATTTCTAAAAGAACCAATGTTACAACTATTCCTGAAAATGTACATTCTAGGTGAAAAATACATATGACGGTTGGATAAGTCCTCTCAGTGGGCTCTTGTAAGAGGGGATCAATGAGTTAAGGGAAATTGTTCAAAGATTCTATTACAGATTATGGAAGATGCCTTGAGTATGTGTAGGACTAAATCATTTAGCAGTACAAAGAAAGTGGCAATGAGTCTGATACTACAAGAACTGGTAGCCTAGTGACGAAAAATTCACAATGTTTGTTCTTTGTGCAGTCATTCTGTCTTGAGAGAAGCACCGAAGAGATGAAGACTGTCAGCGCTAACCACAGATTTCCCTTAGATCCTATGGAAATGACCTGAGGGAGGTCACTGTGCACTAGAGTAAACACTAGGTAAGAGATCAGGGGTTCTCATTCTCTACTATAAAGCTTTACTCCAGGAAGAGAGGGTAGAGAAAATGACGGGAGCCTGGCTTGGGTAGCAAAGCAAGACTGTATCAGGCATCTACACTACTTACTTTAGAATTGTCAATTAGGATAATTTCAATTGCAGCAGGTATTTCTCCTTTTACCAATTGCCTAAAAGTAGTTTATAGATCAAAGCCTGCTGTCCTAGCAGTAAAGCATCTTTGAAACTGAAGGGCTTACCATCTCCATGGTGCAGATCCAAATCCACATACAGAATACGGTCAAATTTCCGTCGCAATCGTAATATTCCCAGGACAGCATCATTGAGATAACAAAACCCAGATGCTTCATCTCTGCAAGAAAACAAGTTGCTACAGCCAGCAGCCACAAAGCAAGCCAAGAGAGTCCTAACAGCCAAGGATCTAACCCTGGCAATGTAGTCTCTTAAAATATCCCCTTTTAGGAAAAACAAAAACCTACCTACAAGAATTATGTAGTAAATGGCCCAAAATTATTAGAGATTGAAGTGTTTTGGTAAAGTAAATATTTGGATTGATTGGCAACATTTTCCATTCAGGATTCCAGAATTTCAAAGCATTAGAATATTATAACTATATTGAACAAGATAGATCCTTCCTTTGATGATTTAGGAATCACTTCAAATCTGTTAGTACCCTGGTGTTCTCATGATAAACACTGATTTCTACTTATAGAACTGTAAGAAAGCGAGCATCTAGAAAGGGCCTTAATGACAACCTTGTAGAAGATGATGGCACTGGATACTCTGTATTAACTCTATGATACAACCTAAAAGTTGTTTTTGTTTTTAAAAAATAATTTTTGGCACTTGTTGCTTATAAAAGCTGAGCGTAGAACATATGAATGCATAACCTCTTAATGTGGTTGCCTTTCTATAAATTTAATTATTACTCTGAAGAGTGAAGCAGTCTTTCTAAAGTTATTTTGTTTCTTTCACAAAAACTATGCACATTGACTTCACTGGTATTAATATTTTTGCTATTGGTGCTATTGCATCACTTTATCCTCTTGTGAACTTCACCTGCTCTTTTATTACACTTCTGTTAAGCCTTACTGATTAGATGTAAAAGAACATTCTTTAGCTAGGCATGGTGGCACATACCTATAATACTAGCATCCTGGTATGCTGAAGAAGGAGGATTGAAAGTTTGAGCCCAGCTGGGCAATTTAGAGACTTAGCAAGATCCTGGTTCAGAATAAAAAAAATTATAAAAAGGAATGAGGATGTAGCTCAGTGCAAAGGTCCCGTGTTTAATTTCCAGTACCACAAACAACAAACAAACTGAACCAAAACAAAAACATTTTATCATCAAGAGTATGTTGCTGGATATGGTCATGTACTCTATACTTCCAGCTACTGGGAGGGTGAAGCAAGAGGACTGGAAGTTGGTGGCCAGCCTGGAAAATACAGCAAGATGCTGTTGCAAAATTTAAAAAAAAGATTTTTGAAAAGGGCTGGAGATATATCTCAGTTTTCCTTGAATTAAATCTCTAGTATAAAACCCACCCCCTGTACAGTATCATAATTTCCTTTTTAAGGGTTCATCTTCAATGCTCCAGTTTCTTTTGTTTCCACAGACATCTCAAATATCCAGCTCATTTTTTCTAAGTCCCCCCTGAGATTTTAATTGAAACAGAATTCTAGGCATGGTACTTAAAATGACATCTTTGCGACGATGAGAAATCTTTCTAATATCTACACAGTTCATAAACTTCTTTATCAAATCCCTTTATAATGACATTTCATATTCTAAAGAATGCCAGTTCACTGGAAGAATCAATGAAACTGGTACAACAGTGAGCAGGAAGTTGGTAAAAAAAATCACTAGACACTGACTATGCTTCATAAGGTAAACTCAGCAGCCATCTAGCAAAGACTTGGCCTTAGATATGCAACTGATAAGAAAACAAGCAAAAAATTTGCCCATTCATGAATTCTCTGCAAAGAATGAAATATGTGACTTTGAAAGTTCTTGGATGCAAATGTTATTTTCCAATTGTGAAAAGTCTACTGTCATAGTACATCAAAAAAGACATAATCTGTTCTCCTACTGAACATCACTGACTTTTGGGTAGATAGCCTAGAACACTAAGTACTAGGCAAAAAGAAAAAGGAGAAGGAACACAAATTAGTACAGTACATACTTCTCTTAGAAAACCTATAATTAAGTTATGGGGACAGAGAACAAAAACAAAAACCAACCATCCAAACAAAAGAGGCAATCAGACATAATATAGTATATAAAGGAGTATACAGAGAAATTCTACAGAGAAAATTGGCAGAGTACATTCACTGCCAATATTGTCAGTAACAACAAATAAGAAAATATTTGTTGAAACATTGTCATTGCCAATACTGAACTTAATCTCAGTCTAAAGCTTCTTGAAAGCAGTGATTGTTAAGAAGCCTACCACTCCTTTGTGTTCTAAAGGCTAACCACAAAGCAATGACTACATTTCCTTGGCATAGTGCAAAGTAAGAGCCATTCCCATCCTTCCTCATGACTCCCATGAGATTCACGGATAACTCCTTGGTTTACCCTTCTCTATAAAACTCCAGGGGCCTTCAAGATGCTCCTCATTAATAAACATTTTTCTTATGGCAATAGCCAGAATAATGATGATGATGATAATATCTATAATTCAGAAAGTACTTTACATCTCTGTGTGAATGTGTAATATTTTCCTACTTCTGTCTTTTCAATTTTTTTTGGTACTGGGGATCGAACTCCGGTCCTTGCACTTGTGCAGCAGGCAGCGAAACAACTGAGCTAAATCCCCGGCCCCCGACTTCTGGATAGTATTACCAAATTAATTATAAAATCTCTTAAAAGATCTCTTTCTCATTGGCTTATAAAAATAAGCATTTAGACAAATGGAACATAGCTAAAATTCCTAAAAATAAGGATATTGAATATCAAGATTTTCAAAGTACTAAAAACGTATTCCTATAAAAGTGAAATCAAGTGTTTTAAAAATTCAAGTTCACATCATTCAGGTATATTTGTAGCAGATAAGACTATTTTAGTAATTCTGGTTTACTAAATTAACCATCTATGTTGTTCTGACTTATTAGTATTGGGTATAATATACAGGTAGATTTTTATTCTACTTAGGTGTATACTTCCTGAATGTATACAGGTTTATTGGTTGAATGAGCTAACATTACTTCTACTAAATGTTTATTATTATAAAAAATGTAAATTTGTTCAAGCACGTTCTGTCATTATGACAATCTTTATCTCAACAGTAATTATTATATTTTGGGGAGTACTGAGGATTTCTGAACCCAGGGCCTTTGCATTGATGCACTAAGTTACAGCTCCAGCCCTTTCTATATTTTTAAAATTCTGAAACAGGTTCTCACCCAGTTGCTTAGTTGCTAGGCTGGGCTTGAATTTGACATCCTCCTGCCACACCATCCCAGAGCGCTGGTATTACAGCCTCCCAACCCCCATTGAAGATTGAACTCAGGGCCTCAGGCAAAAGCTCTGCCACAGAACTACAACCCTAGCCCTTTTCTATGGTTTGATTTTATCATGCTCTTGATTACTTAAGAAAGCCAAGTCTTCTCAGAAAAGAGCTAAGGTTTATAATCATTTTACTTGTTATGTTTATCTTTCAAAGCCAAGTATTGATTTTCAATAACCCATATCATCCTATCTTAAGTCCCAGAGAGCCTATGGAAAAATCACAAAGGATTTCTTTTACTTTGTAAAAAGAGCCATTCTAACAATCATTAGATTTGCTTGATATGTTACTATTGAGGAATTACATAGGTATAACTGTCAAATCAGAAGACATTTTTTTATCTTCCCTAGGTTAAACTGGTCAAATGTTACAGAAGTACAGAAGTATTTCAGAAATTGCATGTTGTTTTGAGAAGTTCCTACAGATTCATGCACATTTTTGCTGGATGTGGTGTGTTTCTATTTGTCAGAATAAAGATGCTGCTTTGTCAAACAGTAGACAACCATAGTACAGTAGTCCTTCCTTATATGTGGGGGATACATTCAAAGACCCCAAGTGGAGGCCTAAAACTGCAGACAGAACCAAAGCCCATATACACCATGCTTTTCCTATACATATATACATATGGTAAAGTCTAATTTATAAATTAGGAACAGCAAGAGATTACCATTAATAATAAAATAGATTATAAAAACTGTAATAAAAGTATGTGAATGTGGTCTCATTTTTTTTTCTCCCTTTCTGAAAATATTTCATTGAAATCTACTCACCATGGCTGACTGTGGGTAACTGAAATTGGGAAAGTGAAACAACAGACAGGAGGCTACTATAGTGTTTTTCATCATAATTTAAATTTCCTTTTCTTTTGTTTTTTTTGAGACAAGGTCTCACTATGTAGCTCAGGCTGGTCTTGAACTCACTATGTAGCCCAGGCTCACCTCAAACTTGTGGTGATCCTTCTGCCTCAGCCTACCAAGTGCTGGGATCACAGGTGTTTGCCACCAACCCAACTCCAATTTTCTAAAAAAATGTTTACTTTACCTCAATCATACCTCTCTACTTTTACACTTGATCTTAGCCAAAAGGCCGAGAAGTGATATACCTCTCTACTTTAAAAAAATTTTTTTATTAGTATATGTTTCTAGTACATGATGTTTAAATTTCTTGTGGGGAATTGGTACATATACATAACACATCTTAATCCTTTTTGTCATCTTCTTTTTCTTCCTTCCTCCTCCATCCATCTCTTGATCTTCTTCTTTTGGGCTACATGTTTCCAATATATATCAGTCAGAGCTTACTAGAGAAACAGATTTAATACAAGATATACAAATATAAAAGAATTTACAAGACTGGCTTACGATGGCTGCCCATAGAGTCAGATGTGGAAGAGTACAAAAGGACTGTCTGTGCACTGAACTGAAGGATCCAGTCGAAGGCATGGAGCTTAGTATAGTGTGCTGTACAAGTCTGTATCAGGAGGCTGAGGGGTCTGTGCTAGAAGGTTGAAGATGACGTCCAAGGTAAAGGCAGAGTGGAACTCCTTCAAAGAAACAGAAGCAGCTGCCTTCTTTCTTCATTTCCCTAGGCCGCCCTAAGGTGGGTCTTCCACACCCAGAACTATGCTGAGTCAATTTAGTTGGGCATTGCTTACTCAAGTTGAAATAATCAGTTAACTATCACAATAATGTTTATATTCCTTTTGTGGAGTTGGTAAATGTACATAACACATCTTAATTCCTTTTTAAAATCTCCTTTCCCACCCTCTCCCCTCTCCCATCTCTTGAACCTCTTCCCCTTTGAAATGATCCATTTCCTTACTTCCTATTATCTTTTATTTTGTTCTTGAGAAACCATGTAATATTTAAGCTTGTATGTCTGATTTATTTAACATTATGATCTCAAGGTGCATCTATTTTCCTACAAATGATTCAAGTTTATCTTTATAGCAAAGCAGCACTCCATTGTGTGTAAATACCACATTTTCTTTATCTATTCACCTGTTGATGGACATATACGCCAATATCAAGATTTAGCTATTATGAATTGTGCTGCTATAAACATGGGCATGCATGTATTACTGTAATATTATGCCTAGCTCTTTCAGGAAGATACCCAGAAGGGGAATAGTGGTATAAAGTGAAATTTCTAGTTTCAGTTTTTTGAGGAATCTCTATACTGATTTCCATAGTGGTTATACTAATTCATATTCCCACCAACAGTATAGAAGGATTCTTTTTTCCCCTGCAGCCTCACCAACATTCATTATTATTTTATTTCTTGATGATGGCCATTCTTTCTGGGGTAAGATGGAATGTTGCTTTAATTTGCATTTCTCTAGTGGTCAGCAATGTGAGCGTTACGTCATATATTTATTGGCCATTTGTACCTCTTCTTTCAGTTGTCCATTTTCTGATTGGGCCTTTTATTTTGAAGGGGTCTAATTCTTTTGAGTTCTCACAGTCTACATATTAGTCTTCTGTTAGAATAGTTAGCAAAACTTTTTTCCATTTTATAGGTTATGTTTTCACTCTGCTGGTTGTTTCTTTTGCTGTACAGCCTTTCAGTTTGATAATGATCCCATTTGTTCATTCTTGGTACTATTTCCTGCATAACCAGTGTTTTGTTCAGAAAGTCCTTGTCTATGCCTATGACTTCAAGAGTTTTGCCAATTTTGTCTTCCAGCAGGTTGTTTCTGTTTTAACATTTAGTTCTTTAATCCATTTTATTTTAGTTTAGTACATGGTGAAAGATATGGGTCTAGATTCAATCTTCTGCTTAGGGATAGCAAGTTTTCCCAACACAATTTATCAACATATGTTTTTGGCCCCTTTGTCAAAGACCAAATGGTTGAATATGCTTGGGGTTGTTTCTGAAACCTGTATTCTGTTCTATTGATCCTCAGGTCTGCTTTTGTGCCAGTGCCAAGCTGTTTTTATCATAGTAGTTTTGTTGTATAACTTCCAGTCCAGGTTGAGGTCTGTCCCATTTTTGTCTTTTTACCAAGGATTGCTTTTGCTATTCTGGGTCTCTTCTGGCTCTGTATGAATTTTAGAATTGTTTTCTCTAGGTCTGCTTCTTTACTTTGAATCTAGCATCTTCCTAGTCATTAGTAAGGATTCATATCACTCACTTAAGGAATTTTATTAATATACAAATATTTAAGACCTTTACTTGATAGTCCAGATATTGTGGGTATAGCCTAACTATATGCTTGGTATATTGATGGTATATTATGTCAGGATCATTATATGTTATATCTGAGTCTTTTTTCTCTGTAAAGTTTGCACATTTTTGTAAATTAGATATAATACCCACTCTTCTTTGAAAATAAGTTTAATCATTGTGTTTACAGATATTTTAACTAAAATGTTTTTAGATTGCCTTTTATCTTGTTTTGTACGCCACAGAAACAACTACATTTCCTGACAAGTTGCATTACTATTCTTGTAATAAGCTCTCATCAGGTTTTTCCCTTTTGAAAAATGATCAGTAATAAGGTAACCACAGCTATTGTCTTTTTTATCATCTACAGATTGCTTTTTATACTTTACTCAGATGCTTCCCTGAAAGCATCTGCAATCAGCTACAAGTTAGAGGGCTTCGATTTCAACAAAGCACTGTTTGAAAGCTAGTAGAAAAGGTCTATGCTAGGTACTTTTGTGTAAAAGGGGTAAACAACTTGGAAGCTGCATTAGTCCACTGAGTCAGGTTTTCAAAAAATCTAATTGAGAAGCAGGTGGCTTAATAAACTGCTAAGCCAAGGTTGAGTGGCACACGAACCAATTACATAGACTTGAAACAACTGATGAGGGATGACTGTGAGTTTTGTTTAGAATATTGCTGATGCTTTAGTATCCTATTTTCTAGATATAGAAATCACTAATTTCTCTTCTCTCTTATGCTATCTATAACACATAATTATTTAGTAGTCCACCGGTCTGTAAACAGAAACATTTGTAAATGAGAATACCTTATTCCCCCTGTCTGAGTTTCCAGTGTTCAGTAACCTTCATGGAGTACTCTGTCTTCTATTTTTGTGGTGCTGGGTATCGGACTCAGGGCCTTTGCATTCTGATCATGCGCTCTACCACAGAAGTACATCCCCAGCCAAGTATTCTTTTTTTCGTAGCAATGTAATTAATTATCTGTATAGGTTCAGTAAAACTCTTTGTCTTCTGTGTTACCAGGATATGCTTGAAAACATTGGTATGTAACCAAAGCCTTCCCTGGACTGTCATATTTATGAACAAAGCTCACTGAATCAGATTTGATCAGATACTTTGAAGGAACTAAGGCTGACTTTATGGTCCCAAAACATACAAAGCCCTCTTGAGGAAAGTAGCCTGGTACCAGCCTTACAAGTGAATAAGGAAGGTTACTTCTTGGCAGGCCCTGGAAACTTAGGATAATTCTGGATATCACAAGAAGACAACAATTATCCCAAAATTATAGATGCTATATAGGTAAACTGTTTTGATTGGTTTCCTAGTTTTAATAGCCTTTCAAAATTCCAAACGAAACTTTCTGCAAAGCACGTAACATCTGTGTTTTTACCTTTTGGCTGCTATTGTGAATAGTGCTGCTGTGAACATTTGTGTGCAAGTATTTGTTTGTATGCAAACATTTGTGTGGAAGTATTTTGCCTGTTTATAATTTTTATATATATATGGAATTGCTGGATTATATGGCAGTTTTACGTTTAACTTTTGAGGAATGTGGCCAGGGATTTAGCTCAGTGGTTCCGCCGCCTGCCTCACAAGTGCAAGGTCCCAGTTCGATCCCTGGTACCAAAAAAAAAACCAAACAAAAAACCAAACAAACAAACTTTTGAGGAATTACCAAGTTATTTTGCATAACAGCTGCACAAGTTTTCATTTCCTCCAGCAATGTATATGGGTTCCAATTTTTCCATATCTTCAGTAAAATTTGTTATTTTCCAGGTTGGGTTTTGTGTGTGTGTGTGTGTGTGTGTGTGTGTGTGTGTGTGTGTGTGTGGTGTGGTTGTTAAATTCTAGCCATCCTAATGGTGTATCTCATTGTGAATTTGATTTGTATTTTTCTGATGACTAATGATGTCAAGCATCATTTCATGTAATTGTTGGCCATTTGAATATTTCTTTGGAAAATGTCTATTTAAGTCCTTTGCCTATTTTTTTTTTTTTGAGACAGGACCTCACTATGTAGCCCAGGCTGGCCTTGAACTCACTGTGTAGTAGCCCAGGCTGGCCTCAAACTTGTGATCCTCTTGCCTCAGCCTCCTGAATGCACCACTACACCTGGTGTTTTTACTTGAGCTATTTGAGTTTTTGCTTGAGTAGTAAGAATTCTTTAAATATTCTATATACCAGACCCTTACCAGATATATGATATGCAAATATTTTCTTATTTTGTGGATTGTCTTTTCATTTTATTGATAATATCTTCATGTGTATATGTGCGCTCATGTGGTACTGGGGATTCAACCCAGGACCTTGTGAATGCTAGGCAAGTGCTCTACAGAAACATACCTGCAGGCCCTTGCTAATGTTTTCATATATAAAAGATTTTAATCTTGACAAACTCAAATGCATTTATTTTTTCTTTTACTATTTATAAGGCCAGCCTTATTTTGAATTCAAGAATAATCTTTCTGGGCTGGAGATGTAGCTCTATGGTAGAGTGCTTGCCTAGAATGCTCAGAGCACTCCTGGGTTTGTGACCCAGCACTGTAAGAAAAAAAAATCTTTCTTTGATATTATCTTTGGTCAAGAGGGAGTTAATAGAGAGAGAAATTTTGTGTTTCAACAGAAAACTCTGCTTCTTATATAACACAGCACTCCAGGTTAATGTAGTCTAGTCCTACCTGTTTTTTGTTTGTTTTTTAGATACTTGAGATTGAACCCAGGGCCTTCTCATTGAGCTACATCCCCAGTCCTTTTTTATTTTTTATTTTGAGATGGGGTTTTACTAAGTTGACAAGATGCCCAAGTTAGGCTCAAACTTGGGATCCTCCTGCCTCAGCCTTCCAGAGTGCTGGGATTACAGACATGGGCCACACCACTCCAGGCTTTTTTCATTGTCTTTGAGCTATTTTGTGCCTCTTTATAAACTTCAGGTTACTGATGGTTATGCAAATTTTGTCTTGTCTGGTAGAAATATAACTGACTTTCTTTCTGTGGAAAAACTGGTTTTGGTATTACCTGTAAATCAAACTGGAATACTGTTACCTTCCTAAGTTGTCATTCTTTACCACATTTTCAACTGTTCCAGTTTTTTTCAATATCTGGCTAGAATCCTCTAAGCTAACATTTCTAATTTTTATTTCTTCCACTTGATTTGAAGTCATGGAGAAGTAAACCCCGACTGCCCAGGTAACTACGGGATTCTAGTTGTCTTGCAGCTTTCCCTCTTTTCTAGGATCTCAGGAAAGCTTATACCCAACAATTTGGTATCAGCCTAGATAAACACAGCCCTGAAACAGCCCGTGCAGGACAGGGGTGCTCCTTGAACCAGCTTCCTGCCTAGGCCACTAAGGAAGTCTGGAGAAATGCTCAGGTCATGCACGCCCTTATATATGGTATCTCCAAGCCTGTGGACAAACATCATGGCTGAGAGCACCCACATCATAGCTGCATGAGTGGTGCTGTAACATGGCAAGATTTTCTTCCACTGGTGTCTTAGAATCCACTGGACCAGTGACCTTCAAGATTCATTTCTTGGCTTGGCTCCTTATTATCATATAACCTTTTATATTAATATTTCTTTTATTCATTTTAGCCATTCTTCTTGTAAGATGCCTCATCCTCAGGACTCTATAAAATAAACTTGACCTTTCCACCATCTCTCAACATATGCCTCAACTGGTTTTTTAAGAATAGCACCAACAAGTGTCCTCAAGAGCCTATTTCTTATACCTCTGCTTCATCCCACTGGGAGGTTTATATTGACCTCTAAATTGCTCAGCAATGAATGATATTTGTTTTATACAAAGAGGAGAAATGATAGCACTGACATTTATCTGAGCCCTGTACACCCCAGAAAGCAGTGATGGCTAAGAAATACCACCCCCATCTTCTTGATTTCCAGCAAATGGCTAATCACAAGGCTCCCCCTTGGCCTGGCACATTGTTCCAAGATAAAATCTATGTGTATCCTTCTTCATGGCAGGTAGATAGCCGAGAGTTCCAGGTCAGCCTAGGTTACATAGTGAGTTCAAGTCCAGCCTGAACTACATAGTGAGACCCTGTTTCAAAAAAGCAAAAACCCCAAAAACCAAAACCCAAAACCAAACAAATAAAAGATTGATGATTCTGCCCCCTGCAACAAGGTCTTGCTATGTAGTTCAGGCTGGCCTTGAACTTGCAGCAATCCTCCTGTCTCAGCCTCTCAAATGCTGGGATAAGTGTACACCACCATGCACAGCATAGATGACTCTTTTGTTTACTTGCCATTATAATATCCCAAATTCTCTTCCTTTTCTTTGAGACGGTCCTTATTAATAAATATTTTCCATAATGCAAATGCTGAATAAAATAATTTCTTTAATGTCTGGGGCATTTTTCTTTCATATCATCAACACAAATGTGTTCAGGGGAGAAACCAGGTCCAAAAAACATATACAGTATCTGAAAACTTTGGAGAGTGAGTATGTAGCTTTTGTAATCTGCCAATTGCTCTCCCTTCCAGATACATTTAGCTTCTTAAATGCCTGGGTGAACTGTGAATCACAAAATCAACCTTTAAGAAAAAGTACAGGGCTCAGTCAATTGCATTTGCTCCTGTGCATTTGCTGTTTTTATGTACATTAAAGGTCAGGAATTCTTGGGTCAGGACAGGAAAACATTTTGTAAAACATCAGATGACTACCTTGCCCAGATAGCTTAACTGTCACTAGCAAAGATGTTTACAATTAAAACGACTTTTTAAAAAAGATTTTTCAGTCCTGGTATTTACTGATGGACATTTAGGTTGTTCCGCAAGTTTTGCTTTTACAAGTACTCTGTGATAGATTCTTGCATATAACTTTTTTTTTGTATTCAGGATTGAACATAGGGCTTTCACAGTGAACTTCATTCCTAGCCCTTATATTTTAAAAAAAATCATGACAGGTCTTGCTAAATTGCCTAGGCTGACCTCAAACTTTCCATCCTCCTGCCTCAGCCTCCCAGAATGCTGGGAATACAGGCAAGTACCACAACATCTGGCTTGCACATATCTTTTTGAATGTGCATGAATACACATCAAAGATATATTACGAGATGCAATCCCTGGATCAAAAGATTTCATTTGTAATTTAGACATAATTGTCAAATTGCCTTCCATGGATCTGTAACAATGTACATACTATGTTATCAAACTTTTCTATTTGTAGTAATCCAATAAATGGAAAATTGTAAAAATATTCAGCATTATAGATTCCCAACTATGTTTTCTCATTTGGACCTTTGTAGGACTTGCTCAGATACCCATTTTCTATTCTAGTGTTAGCATGATTCTTATCATTTTTACTTTCATTAAAGCTCTTTCAGAACCAGCTGGCAGTATAGTTTGGCTTTCCTCTGTTGTTGGCACGTGATAAAAACAATAGCCAACATTTATTGATTATCCTGTGCCAGGAACTGCACTAAGTGCTTTCAATATTAACAACTCAATTTTCAAAACAACTCTGTGAGGTAAGTACTATGTATGTTTGGATTTAAGAGCTTATTGGTTACTAAAATGGTCAACCATATTACAGGCAGCTAAATTTGGTATACATTAATAGGGAGTTAGACAGGGACAGGCCCTCCAGGTAGTCAGTGCAGAAAATAAGAACACATCACAACTGCGGTTGGAGGCACATCTGAAGAAGGCAAGGCCTCAAGATAAAGTCACAATGGCCAGACTTGTGTACAGTACTTCCCTATGGGATGAATGGAAATTTGAGATTATACTGTAATTTTTTACCACTCAGTCCATGAAGTCCAGATGTGCATCAGACACCCTGGTGGGTGACCAGAACACCTAGACCTATCCCTTCCCCAAAATGTTCCAGTTCTAGAAGTCATAGATAAGCCAAGGTTAATGATGTCAGTCATATACCCTTTCTAGGTACCCTGCTTCCCTACTGGACCAATATTAGCTAAGCAGCTATACTTGTAATCTTATTGGTTGATTATAGTTTGACCCACGTTGTACCACATTGTGACTTTGCTGTGTAAATTACCCCCAACAAAGGGCTTCAGTGACAACCCACTAGGGACCCCTCCTGTCTCTCAGGAGCTATTCTGATTCCCCAATAAACCTTTCCTACTCTTAACCTCTTTATCCTTTAGAATTCATTCTTCAATTTCAGGGGACACAAACTGAGCGCATCTGACATCTAGCAGGTTGAGAGTAATATTTCTCCTCTATCAACTACAAATCTTTTTTAGTAGCAACTTATATTCAGATTTCTTCTATAGTAACCACTAAACCATAATAATCTCCTTTAGGTTATTTGGATTTGAGATAAATGAGTTTTACAAATTCCCCCAAAAGGCAAGTAAATAACTGAGGGTAATATTTGCATTAACTAACTTTGCAGTGGCCCTATCCTCTATAAACCCAATTGAGTTATTGACCTAGCACCTTCAGATTCAAGAATTTATACAGGAATATATGTGGAAAATGATTAGGTCAAGAAGGCCCTACTTGTTAATAAAAACAAATTCATTAACCCTGTGACAAAGCTACTGAAAATGTTATTCAGGAAATAAAATAAATGTGACAACAGCATAATTCTCCACAGTTCTCACTCTTTCTGCACCATTTGGCCTGATAAGCAGTAGTGACTGAAGACAAATGAAGGCTAGGGTGAGTAGAAACAAGGTAATCCAGTATTGCTTGAAAGTGAATCAAGAAAACTATGAATCCAATATGGTGAGGAGCATCAGAGGCCTTTTTAAAGCAGTGGACTATATTTCCCTTTGGATAATTATTCCATCCAACATAACTGGATGGAAAATGTGCAAACAGTTCTGTTTACCACTAAGATCTTAGATAGTTCATAGAATTTAACATGTCTACTGCAGAAGCATGAAAGAGGTGAGTGGGTCCCTGAAAACTGCTGTAAGATTAATTGGCAGGGGAATGAATTGAGTAGAGAAGTCACGATGAACTAAGTTCACTAGTTGTTCCCCTTGGACGTGCAAGGTCTCACTTTCCTGGCTCTGAGTTCTTTTGCACATTTTTCTCAGATGACATAGATAGAATTTTCTTTCTCTAAAATATGTTTTTATTCAGTAAAATGTAGGTTAGCAAATCAAAGCCTTCACTTGGCCAGTGAACTTTTCTTTCATGAACTTTGCTTTTAGGGAGAGAAGCAAATAAGAAACCAAACAAGTTTTCAAAAGCCATTTCCAAGGGTGAACCTCAGGTTCAGCCCAAATTTAGTCACTATCCTGTACCCTCAATAATCTTACCCAGTAGAATCTAGGGGGAAGAATCACCATGTAACTTTCAGTAAGAGGAGCAAAATTCAATCGGGTCTAGTGGACTCTGTTTGCTAAGGCAGAAATATATAGGTGCATTTTTAAAAGAGGTCTGAGAAAATGGATAAAATACCCCAAAATCTGTCTGGTATAAATGTCCACTAAACCAGAAAATTCAATTAATCAGAGCACTCTATTCCCTAAAGATTCTGGTTAATAAAAGTATCATTTTTTATTTTAAACTCTAAAAAACTTCAATGGTTTAGACATCAATACTGGGTAGAGGAATTAAATGTACTTTCTTCTTTCACAAGGAAAATAACATTTTAGGTATCATTGGTAGAAAAATTGTGTCTGTTCAACCTTTCTAGATAGAGAAAAAACAAAAGCACTGGCAAAGCAGCTGTCCTGGGCTTAATATGTATGGACCTGTATTTCTATGCCTGGTCCCACCACAAGATGAGTGTCTCAAGGGCCAAAGACTTTATGTGCTTGTACCCCCAGTCTATTTAAGACAGCCCAGTAAATTGGATGGACTTTAATTTAGATGTGGATAGGAGGAAATACCATTGTGTTCAGTGAATTCACCACAACCTCTGCAGAGAGAAAGATAGTGCTATCTTTAAAAATGCAGGGGATGAGCTGGGTATGTTGGCACACGCCTGTCATCCCAGCACTCTAGGAGCCTGAGGCAGGAGGATGGCAAGTTTGAGACCTGCCTGGGCAACTTAGCAACTTATCAAGACCCTGTCTCAAAATAAAAACAAAAAGAGCTGGGGTTGTAGCGCATTGTGAAGGCCCTGAGTTCAATCCCCAGTACTTGGGGGAAAAAAGCAGGGGCTGCTTTCAGATTTTCTGGCTTTGGTTGATGCAAATTTAAGATAATTTTTGAGAAAAACAAATCAAAACAAAACAAGGGTGCTGCTTGACATATGACTACAACCCTCTAAAAAGTTTGACCATATATTATCAACGTTGTTCAAAAGTTGGATTAGGAACACCTAGGAGTCTTGTTATATTATACTTATATTAATTAAAACACCAGGTATATAGAATACAGGTTGAATACCCCTATCCAAAATGCTTTAGACCAGAAGTGTTTCAAATTTCGGAGTTGTTGTTTTTTTTTAAATTTGGAGATATTTGCATAGACTTTTCCAGTTGAGCATTACTAATCCAAAAATCCCAAATCTAGAATGCTCTGAAATCTGAAATTTTTGAACACAACATCATTTGCCTATAGATTGTGACTTCCTAGCAAAATTGTATTGCTATTTTATGGAGAAGAAAGTTTCATGAGTTGCACCTTATATTTATAGGGAGGTATCATGCCAAAGGCAGAAAGTCAAGGGACCTTGCTTGGTACTCAAGACTGGCTGAATGAGGCTTGGAACCTTTTTTGGCCACTGTTAGAGAATAAGCCCTGAAATAGAATGTTACCATTAGTCACCACCAAGTACTGTGATCTTCTCCGTCTCAGGCAGTCTGCTCAAGGGGGCCACTGAATGCAATCAACCTGCAGTAGCTGCCGAGGACTCATTCTATGCTCTGCCTTTGGGGGTTGTGGACAACACAAGATGTCCCAGGTCCTGCCCTTGAGGTGTTTATAATTGTGTTGAATCCAGCTTAAAGACAAAGCTAATACACATTTTAAAAAAATGCATAAGGGAAAGGAATAAATATGAGAAAAGGAAAAATGGAAACAAAGTCTTTGTAAATAGGGAGGGGTGGAGGGGAAGAAGGGAGGGCAGGGAAATGGGGGAAAAATAAGAACCAAGATATGTTATGTAAAGGTACAAATTCCCAATAATGAATGTCAGCATATCATATACCTAAAATGTACCAATAAAATTAATGAATGAAAAAAATGCATAAGATGTGCATGAGTAACTGTTCAATTCCATGGTATAGACCAGTGGTGCCAAACCTATGGCACGCATGCCACAGTGGGCTGTTTGTATCACTGAAAGCTCTAAAAGGTTCGCCATTGCTGGTATAGACTATACTTGTCTCAGTCTTCTACCACTTAGCCCTAACCAGGAAACTTCTAAGAGGCTCAGAGGACTTGTCTCATGTACTCTCATTAGCTCCTTGTAAAGTAGGAAAAGAAAAGGCTATTCTTCTTGTAAAACTTAGAAATAAAAATGATTTACATTTTAGCATGAAGGACTGGCTGAATGCTACAGAGCCTCAAGCAGCTCTCTACTCTCACTGCCTACTCCTTGCTCACACATTTGACAACACTCATTAGACTTTCCTAAAGCATGACTCTGACAATATCACTGCCCTGCTTAAAAGCCCCTCAATGGGTCCTTTAGCATAACATGCAAGGCCCTTGCTATTTTTGCCTCTGCCTACTTCTCAAGAAGCCCTCTTATCTCAGGTATTTCTCTCAAGTACTGAAATCTTTTTTTATTTTTTCAGTACTGGAGACTGAGCACAGGGCCTATGCACTGAGCTGTATCTCCAGCTCTTTTATTTTTATTTTTTTTTAAATTTTGAGACAAGGTCTTCCTAAGTTGCCCAGGCTGGGCTGGAACTTTTGATCCTCTGGTCTAAGCCTCCCAGAGTGCTGGGCTAATAGGTGCGCACCACCACACCTGACTAAATACCCAAGTTTTAACCATACCAAACTTATCTCTGCATTCTAAAGGTTACAGGGTGCCTCTGTACCTTTGTACACACATAGTTTTAGAACTATTGAATGACTTCCATCTATTCTGACAACCTCTTACTCATTCTTTAAGATTCAGCTGTGAAGACATCCCTGAAAGTCCATATTCCCAGGTAGACAAAACTGACTTTCCCTGTGTTTTGTGTGTTTCTATAGTTTATTCAAACCTCTACCATAGTACTTCTCAAGGTAGCTTTCAGTGATTACTTACTGCTGTTTCCTCCACTAGACCATAAACTGTTTGACAGGAAGGACTGTGTTTTATTCACCTTTATACCTTCAGTACCTAGCACAGTGGTTTGGTACCTGGTAGACTGAAATAAATGTTTTTTAAATTTTAAAAGAATGTATAAGAATGACGAAATATCTAGAGAAAAAGATTTGCATAAATAAAATAAAAAATAGCCTTCAGTTATTCACTTACAGATTCAAATATGATAAATTAGAAAAACATTGGAACAGATTATTAGAAAATGGAATAGTCAAAACCAAACCACAAAATTCTAAGGGACAGTGTCCCATTTTTTAATGCATTCCACTAAACAAACAGAGGAACAAAGCATGGATTTATGCAGAAGCTGGTCCTGGCTCTAGGGCTATGCCATGAGTCTTTAAAAAAGTGTGACAGGATAGGAAGTTTTTAATAAATATGTCTAAAAATAAAGTTAGACATGGTAGTGCTGTTTTTCAGACACAAAATTGAAATGACTTGAAGCAACTGGCAAAATGACTGAATATTACTAGGGTAAAATTTAATACTGAAACACAAGGTAATTCACTGATGTAAAACAACTCAGGAGGGTAGGTGATATGATGTAAGGCCACATCTGAAAGGGTTTTGAGTTTTTAAGAACCTACTTGAGTAGTTATGACTTAGTTTACCATGATGAAACTAACTTTTCCAATTTCCTCTTACCATCTGAACCTCAAATCCCAACCTTAAATCTGACCACCCATTTTCTCTGCTTCGAAGGATGCAGAAGATGTCTAAGTGCTGCTGGAATAAAATCCATATAACTGCAGACACACACCATCAAACATCTATGGTTCCCCACACAGGTGTGCTTTCAAGGATGCTCAGTAATTCTTGGACTTCTCTCTAATCATCTCTTTCTCATTCTTTTAGTGGATATTACAAATTTCCTAAGATCCAAGATCCCTTGCGCAAAATTTTATAACATTTAGAATAAAATACAAAGTCTGAACATGGTCTACAAGGTCTTGCATGATGTGGCTCCTGGTAACTTCGCTATCCTTTTGTGCCATTGTCCCCAATATACACTTTGCTCCAGCCACAGTGGCCTTGTTTTTTGTTCCTCAGTAATGTGGAATGGAGAACGGCACACATACACAGTTATATGTGTGCTTTTGAGGAATTGCCAGACTGTTTTTACAAAGTGCTTGCATTATTTTAAAGTCCTGCTGACAACACATGAAAGTTCTGGTTTTTCCATTTCCTCATCTACATTTGTTATTGTCATTTTGATTGTAGCTATCTTACTGGGTGTGAAGTGGGATCTCATTGTGGTTATAATTTGCATTTCTATAATAAATAATGATGTTGAACATCTTTCCAAGTGCTTATTGTACATTTATGTAATTTTTTTTGTATAAGTGTCTATTCAAATCCTTGGCTATGTTTTTAGCTTTTTATCATTAATTGTAATTTCCGGACACAAATGTTGTATCAGCTACACGATTTATAAATGTTTTCCCTGACTATATTAGTTGTCTTTTCTTTCTTCCTTCTTCCTTTTTTTTTTTTTTTTTGTAGTGCAGGGTATGGAACTCAGAGCCTTATGCATGCTATGCAAACACTCTACCACTGAGCTGCATCCACAGCCCTTCACTTTTTTTTTTTTAATATTGACAAACACTGGAGTTGAGTTTAATAATGCACTATTTTGCATAATTCTTTTACATGGTTGTATTTTTTTTTTTGCTTTTTTCCCCCCATTAATTTTATTGGCACATTTTAGGTATAAAATACAATTACATTCATCATTGGGATCTTGTACCATTACATGAGTATCTTGGTTCCTATTTTTTTCCCCTTTCCCTGCCCTCCCTTCACCTGCTCCACCCCTCCCTATTTGCAAAGAC
>NW_004624903.1:2812896-2863891 GCF_000247695.1 Heterocephalus glaber
TTGTAAATAGGGAAGGGTGGAGGGCGTGAAGGGAGGGCTAGGAATGGGGAAAAAATAAGAACCAAGATGCATTATATAAAGGTACAATTCCCACTGAGAAATGTAATTGTGTTGTATACCTACAATGTACCAATAAAAGAATTTAATACAAAGAAAAAGAAGTTACATACCTTTTACCTAGATTCATCAATTGTCACTAATTTCCCATGCCTCCCCCATTTGCTCAGCCATTTGAAAGTAAGCTAATATGAAGATACTCTCTCATTCATCAAGTACCTCTTAAGAAAAAGACTTTTACATTATTATACCTAAGAAAATCAACATTAATTCAGTAATATCTAAAAGATAGTCAATAGCCACATTTCCCAAATTATTCCCAAAACGTCTTTGCTTTTCCTCACAATTGAGGAACCAGTCAACACTGCATTTGACTGTTTGAGCACAGTGTTTTCCAAAATATAGAAGAATTCTTCTATCTTCTTTTGTTTTTCATGATAGTAGCATTTTTTTTTGAGATGGTCTTGCTATGCAGTTCAGGTTGGCCTTGAACTCACTGGTCTCAAACTTGCGGTGATCCTCCTGTCTCAGCCTCCCCAGAGCTGGGATTATAGGCATGTGCCACTATGCCTGGTAATAGTAGCATTTTAAAGAGTCCAGGCCAGTTGACTTATTGGATGTCTCACATTTTAGGTTTGTCTAATTGTTTCTTCATACTAGATTCAGGGTAAATGTTTTTGGCAAGAACGTATCATAAACGATGCTCTGTACTTCTTATATCATATCAGGAGGCACAATGTCAGGTTGTACTGCTGTTGACAATGCTGAGGTTTAACCACTTGTATACCCTAGTGACTGTTAAGATTTTCTCACTGTACATGTGCATTTCTCCCTTTGTAATTAGTAAAGAATCTGTGGGGTCATAATTTGAGCGTGTGTGAGTATCCTGTTCCCCAAGAACAATTTGCTCAATGGTTTTACAATCCATTTGATGATCTTTGTCTGAAGCCATTATTATAGGGAGTGATGGTGGTGATATGCACAAAATTGTGATTTTTCTATTCTATCTTCCTTCTATATTTAATGGCTACTATTCTGCTCTAAAGATCTTTTACTTCCCCCTTCAGAATATCACTGTGGCCTCAGATTTTTTTTTCAAAAGCTGCTATAATTGATTTTCCATCAATATAATCCATTTCTATCAATATGTTTCATATATCCTAGCTTGGTCTATAGTAAAGATCTCAAAGGAATGCATGCCTGTAGCAATGAGTATGTCTAGTACCTACACTGCAGTTCTGAAATACCTACCAGTTCCTACGGAAAGGAACCAGGGTTACTGAGAGAAATGGCTGAACGGCAAGCTCAGGGAGCTGCGGCAACCTTGTTCACCAGAAAGCAAAGATGTTTAAAAAATTGATAGACCATGTCAAAAACATGTAAGGGCTGGCTTGAAGAGGCTTGTGCTAGCCAAATTTTGGTAATTTGAACATTAAAAAGTGCTTTTGAAGTTACCACTATTTTACCAGGTCTCATCTATAACTCTCCCGCTCTGTCATTTTCTTTCCTGCCTTTATTTTCTCATTATTAATTTGCCTCTCAGTCTGTTCTCTTTTGCACTACTGAAAATATTCCAGTCATCTTTCAATTGCCAAAGTCAACAGACCCCTTCTCAGTTCCCAACACACTACACTTCACTGTCACTAATAGCCACTTGCCCTCCCATGTTAGGCTTTCTTCTCTTTTCATCCAATAGGGATGGAAAATTTACACCCAGGTTAATGACTTGCTATACTCTTCCCAGCACAAGTGGAATCTAAAAGCATGGGAACAAAGGACCTAGATGAAGGGTTGAGGTGTATGTGTTAGTGGCCACATTTTATCCACCTTAGTATTTTCAGGGCTTAAGCAGTGGGTAGAGTTCAACAGGCACACACAAATGTGGCTTGATCTCTTGAGACAACTGGAAAAAGACATTTCACCTCTCTGAGCCTCAAGTCCCCTATATATGCAATGGAAATTATAACCACACCCACACTAAGGGTTGTTTTAAGAACATATATACTGTGCATGTTAAAACATGCATAATGTGCATGGATACTATGAACTCTAAATTTTAAAAAAAGTTTCTTTCATTATCTATTTGGTATTTCATCCCACCTCTCAAAATTAAACTTCCCTTGACTCATTTCTTTTCTCATTTCTTTCTTTTTGTTTACTACAAAATATTTTGCTTCCTCCAGTTCCTTATTTCCCATTTACTCTGAAACTGTATATTCCACTGAAACTTTTTTCACCAGGTTTATAGGTGACTGGTAATTTTTAATCTTTATCTCACTTGGTTAACATTTGGCACTGTCAAACATACACCAGTTCTTTCTCTTGTGTTAAACAGTCACTGCCAGTGGTTCATCAGAGCTGGCTAGTGAGAACTGATTATTAAATACAGTGAATTTAAGAATTTTGTGAGCCCTTGGGAGATAAGGCAGAGTTTTCATATTACACATGTGGAATCTGGGGTCTGAGAGGGAACAGAACTTCAGAGTCAGTGAGGCTGCACGTGGAACAGCAAGGCCCACGCACGTGCACTTCAGGTACATTTGTTGCCTGTTTAGGTACATTTGTACTCACTCTCACTGCTGCCATGCTGATAAATTCAGGAGTCTGAGAGAGCAGATACAATCTGCTGTGGTTGGTCAGGCTTGTTAGTCGTACCCAGGAATAAATACCAGACTCGGCGGCTGAACAGCAGGATGAGGCACAGCACAGGAGCCCCCAAGAAGCAGTTGGCACTGTGGAGGTTGATGTGCTGTCATCATGTGTATCTGTGGTGGGGGTGGAAGTGAAGTGGGAAATGGGAGATGGACCATAGCTGATGATGAAACTCATATTTATATCACCAGAATTGGCAAATGCTATAAATTGGGGTTCTTTTTCAGAGAACTGCTTTACTAGCATGGTACTTACTATAGTTTTTATAAAGCAATGATAGCAAACCTTTTAGAGCTTTCAATGATAACAAACACCCCACTGTGGCATGTGTGCCATGCAATCACCACTACTGCTATAAAGCAACAAATACTTAGTAAAAAAAATTTCAACTATTGAAACTTTAATAAAAAGTGCAATGATTTGAAATCTCACTATGCAGATGAGAAACCACTGTTAGGTGCAATGATTTATTTAATGAAGACAATGTCATTTTATAAGCTTTTTACAATATGTCATGGACAATCTTTCTAAAACTGTAAGTGTAGAGCTGTGCCATCATTTTCAGTGGCTGTAGAGTATTCCATTGTGTCTATCTGCTACAAATAATTCTATTGCTGAATATTTTATGTTATTTTTACTTTCATGATGCTGGGACCAATGTTATATATGTATATTTTAAAAATATATTTGTACTTCGGGGTAAATTCCCAGAAGACTCTGGTGTCACAGAACATGCTTATTTTTCTTTTCTTTATTTTTTTGTGGTACTGGGGATTGAACTCAGGACCTTGTGCTTGCAAGGCAGGCACGGTGCCACTGAGCTAAATCCCCAGCCCTGCTCATTTTTCATTTTGATACCTATTGCTAAACTCTTCTCTAGAAAGTTCAAAAAGTTTACATTCTCACCAATAAGTGTATAAAACGTACCTGCTTCCCTAGTGCCTTGGTAACATTTTGTTAATTTTTAAAATATTTTCTAATTTCATACACAAACAGCAGAAACACATGGTTTTATTTTAATGTCACTGTCATTGAAACTGAATATCCTTTTATATGTTTATTTTTCATTTGCATGTCTTTTTTTTTCCTTGAAGTGCTGGAGATTGCACCCAGGGCACTGTGTACATTAGGGCTTTACCTATGTGCCATATCCCCAGCCCCATTTGCATTTCTTTTGATAACTGCCTTTTCATATCCTTTGCCTATTTTCCTTTGGCTCTCATACTTTTCTTTTTTTTCAAGTTTTTTTTTATTACTACATGTTTGCAGCACAATGATTACATTTCTTACGAAAGGAGTTTTTTCCCTTACATCCCTGTGTACTACTTCTTTCTGGTTCCTTTCCTACAATGTTGCCAGTTTATTCTCAGTTTTTTTCTCTGGTTTCTTCCCCTCTGTTTGGCCCTTAACTGTTCATTTTCTGTTCTCTTCTCTGCAACTCACTTTTCCTTAGTCAACTCATTTATACTTCTGATCTTAATTATGAATTTATAACAACTCTAACAATCCTAATAGTATTATTAATAATTAGCAAATATTTACTGGGCATTTACTATGTGTAAGGTACTGTAATGAGTGGTTACATGCAATAGCTCAATTATTCATCACAGCAATCCCATAAAGCAAGTGCTATATTGAATCTCCATTTTACAGATAAGGAACTGGAATCAGGAAAGTTGTAACTGACTTTTTCAAGAACCTAATATTAGTAGGTAGAAGCTGGGACTCAAACTGGAGTCTTGTTTGATGCCAAGTATACTATATTACATCCCATGATTGTAGGCATACACCATCTACATCGTGGTCAGCAAACTATGGCTGGCAGTCCAAATGCAGTCTGTCATATATTTCTGTAAAGCAAGTTTTATTGGTACACAGCCATGACTATTTAATTATCGTCTATGGTGGCTTTGGCATTCAAAAACTGAGTAGACATGACAGATCTGATGGCCTGTGAGGTCTAAGATACTGTCTGGACCTTTGTAGAAAAACTCTGTCTGTTTCTTATATGTACACAGATAACTCCAAAAACCTATATCTTCGTCACAGACCTATCATTTGAGCTTTCTATCTATAGTACTTATCTTCAACCCATAAATACTTCAATTTTTTAGTATTTGGCAGGGCTGTGGATCAAACAAGGGGCTCAGCCATACCAGGCAATTGCTTTACTACTGAGCTACATCCTCAGCCCCAGTAGTTCAATTTTAACACTCTCAAAAATGGATTTTAAGGTACCAGCTTCTGCACTTTTCTACCTCACACTATGCTCTAGCCTACAGATGTAACATGCAGACGGCCATCCTTCAGTTTTATATCTGTGGCAGACACTGCTAATTGATCTGATTAGTCTTTCCCATTAAGTTCAGATGAGACCACTTCAGAATCTTTCTTAACACAGCCCTTATGAAGGCTTGGCCTGAGACTGGCACTGGGAGGTACTGAGAAGGGGTTGGAGTTAAACACTATCTAGGAGGTAGAATCAGCAAGATGTAGAGATATTGGAGGCCTGTGTGTTTAGCTTTTGTCAGGGCAGATAGTGACAGCTGCAACTGGTTGCTACTACCAGTCACATGGACTTTTGCACATGAGATGAAACTTACCTCCCATCCCTGTAGCTGAACCAAGTCTGGAACCTGATCAGGCCATTTTGCAATTGTACCTCCTTGCATGATCCTTCATCCTAGAATACCATGCTGTTCCTGCTCTACTTGGCAACCTCTTTGTCTATGTCTGATAACAGTTCAAATGTCACTACCATGAGCCCTTGCCCCACACCTCCATGTGGATTAGCTGTTTCCTTCAAATGCCCAAGCTCGGAAATCTCTCATAGCACAAATATATAATACATTATACAGTACTATACTTCTCTCTTAATGGGTTAGTCTGTTTACTCCACTAGATGAGAGCTGCTTAAAAACAGGCCACATATCTTAATTCTCTTTGCATCCTTGGTATCTCACAGTATTCAGGACAGAGAAGACTGTCAGATAGATTAAAAGAAGGATGAAGTCATTGCAGATATTACCACAGACACAGACAAAACCTTGGTACAACATTCTCAATTTCAACACCATCTCTGTACCTCCCACTGGCAATTTCAGGACACACCTTCATCGTCTGCACTCAGGATTAGTGTCACAACCGTTTTACCTCTAGTCTTAGCCCCTTCCATTGATCTCCCACAATTATTTCTTCCTTCAACAAGTACCTACTGAGTGTCTACTAGCTCTGTTCTAGGCACTGAGACCAAATCTATGTCCTCATAAAGCTTGTGCTCTAGGAGAGGGAAACAGAACCATCAGAATGAGCCATCTGTATGACCATGTCACTTTAAAACTTTCACTAGGGCTGGGGATTTAGCTCAGTGGTTCCGCTGCCTGCCTCGCAAGTGCAAGGTCCTGAGTTTGATCCCCAGTACCCAACCCCCCCAAAAAAACTTTCACTAGCCTCCCATTGTTTACAGTCCAGGGTACCTGAACAAGCAACCTACAGCCTTCCATGACCTAGCCCTTAAGTACCCTTGTTTCATATCTTGTATTTTGGGCTCTAGCAATAATTAACTGCCTTTGTCATGACTATTCTTACTTTCTTGTCTTGGCTTTTGCTGTCCCCTTTGCCTGGAATGCCCTTCCCTCTCTTTTTTAATGTGGCGAACTCCTATTTCTTCTTGCAGATTTTCGTGAGACTGAATTTACTTTGAGAAGCCTTCCCTTTTTTGGTCTGTGTTATGGCTTGTATCTGGATGTCCCCCTAAAGCCTCATGTACTTATAGCTGGGGCTTTTCTGAGCTGGCTGGATTTAGGGGTGTGATACTGGGATTAAGGGTGTGTAGCACTAAATTAATCCACTGATTGGAATTAGCAAAGTTCTGGGTGTGGATGATGGGAGGGCCCACCCTGGGTGTGGGTGGCACCAATCAATAGGCTTATAGCCTGGATAGAATATAAATGGAGAGAGGGAAGGCAGGCTGGTTGCTGCTGCTTGCTGTTTCCTGTCTACCATGCTATGGACTGTTTCTTCTCTGCCATGCCCCTCTGCCATGCCACTCTATTTTGAAGCCAGCCAACTATGAACTGAAACCTCTACAAACTAAGCCAAAATAAACCTTCCCTCCTTTAACTTGTGGGTGTAGGGTATTTTGTCTCAGCAATGAGAAAAATAACTAAGACAGCCTGGGTGAGGGGCTTCTCCTTAATGCTGCTGTTACTGTACAGAGTGTACATCTCTTGCCACATTTTTACATCACTTTTTCAATCTTTGCTTATGAATCTGTTTTCCCTACCAGGCTGTGCTCTTGAGGGGCAGAAATGGTCTTATGAATCTTTCTAACTCTGGGAACTTCTTCCAGTGGGTGGTATATACAATGCACTCAGTAACTATCTGGGGGGATTCAGGACTGCTGTCATTCTCACTTATACCCAAACCACTCTTTTGCACTTCACTTTTACAACCAACTGCTCACCAGGCAACTTTCTACCTCTAGGTATCAAAGACACCAGAACTAACAATGACCTCATCATCACCTGCTGAAACTCACTCTTCCTCCTGTGTTCCTACCATCACTTTTCAAACTGGCAACCTTAGAGTCAATTTGATTACTCTGTCTTCCTCTCCGTGATAAACCCACTTCATAAATCCTCTCTTCACTCCCTTCTTCCTATTTCCTGTGTCACTGCCCTCATTATCACCCTCCTGGCTGACTGCACCAGTCTTCCTCCCTCTAGTCTCACCCCCTGGATTTCATCCTCTGCACCGTTGCCAGAGTTATTTTTGTTAAAGAAAAATCTGATTGTGTCACTTCCCTGCTTAATGATCTTTTCTGGCTTCCCACTGCCTTCAGGATAAAGTCCAAACAATTTAGTACAGGACACAAGGTCCTTGAGGACCTGGCCCTCCTCTGAGTTTCCAGCCCTATCTCCTGCCCCAACCTATACAAACTTTTTGGCCCAGCCAGGATAAACTCCCTGCCTCCTTGGTACTGAGGCCTGAACCCAAGGCCTCTGTACTGAGCTATACCCCCAGCCCATTTTTATTTTATGTATTTTTTTATACAGGGTCTTGCTATGTAGTCCAGGCTGGCTTTGAACTCACTATATAGCCCAGGCTGCCTTAGCCTTCCCAGTACTGGGATTACAGGCATGTGACACTATGCCCGGCTCCAGCCCATTTTTAAAATGTTTAAATTTTGCAATAGGGTCCTGTTAAATCTCTAGGTGGCCAGGCTGGGCTCAAACTTGTGATCTTACTGCTGTCTCAGCCTCCCAGAATGCTGGGATTACAGACATGAACCACCACAGATGCTCCTTCCTGCCTTCTTTGCCCTTGGTTTAGCTGCTTGGTTTCTACCCTTGGCTTCCATAGTACTTTATTTTTCTTTTTCCTAGAATACTCACTATACTGTCCTACCCACAAAACTGTCTCTTTGCTAAAGGGGGACCTCCTAAGACATAATTTTGTCTGTTCATCACTATCATAACTCCCTAGCGCAGTGCCAATCATACAAGGGATGCTCAGAAAGCAGGTGTTGAATGAACAAATGGATGAATGAGAAGACAAGACTTATTGGAGCCTCTAGAAATACCCAGATGATTGTCATGGACAGAGAAATAAGGCTATTCTGTGTAGCTATAGGAGGCAGAAGAGCTAGGAAAAGCAGTGGCATTGTTTCAGCTCAACAGAAGAAAGAATTTTGTTAACTTTAAAAATGGCATGAGCATCAAAGGGGCTGTCCCAGGGGGAAGTGAGCTCCTTGTTATCAGAGGTAAGCAATCAGGAGCTGGACAGTACTTGCAGGGATGTAAGAAAGGGGATTTCAACAGCAGATAGGGCAATGGAGATGGAATTATTGTTAGGGATGGTGCTGATGCTAGATAGCTCTTGGAGTTCTTCTAGAAAGGGCATCCATGAATCCAGTCCTGCTCAAGGTACCTGTGCACTGGGACACTGTGTTTCTTGGGACACCACTCTTAGCCAGCCTGAGCACACTTAGTTGCTCACTATTTCTCCTCAGTGGGTGGTATCACCTTACTTATGTCCTTATCTTTAATAACTTGCAAGACATCTGTCTGGCACATTATAGGAGCACAATAATTGGTGATTTGTATCTGAATGTCTGGATACCACGATCTCTCCCCTCTCTGCCTTGATAATTATTTGAATGAAGCTAATTTAATTAAATTCTACTATGTGACAGGGTACAGCTCATATCATTCATGAATGACCTAACAGATACAAGGATATATCTAATGTATGTGACAGGCAAGGCTACCTGTTAGGCACTGTGAGGGAGAAACAACATGGATCCTGTCTTCTAGGAGTTTACAGTGTAGCAGAACACAAGAAGTGCATCACAAATACAAGATGCCTAGCATTGTGCCTGCTAGGTAATCAGCACCTGTGGAAAGCTGAATAGTGTCCCCCAAAGATGTCCATATTGTGTATGTGTATATGTGTGTGTGCACATGCACATGGTGCGGGGAACAAAACCTAGGGTGTATGGTACATGCTATTCAAGTATTCTGCCACTGAGCTCAGCCCTCAGCCCATATCCCCATGTCTTAATCCCTGGACTCTAAGAATGTTGCATTTTGTGGCAAAAGGGATTTTGCAGATGTGTTGAAGTTAAGGATGTTGAGATGGGAAGATTATTCTGCATTTTCTGGGTGGGCCCTATATGCAAACACAATTGTCCTCATAAAAGAGATGCAGACTGAACTTGGATGTGGAAGGAAGGAGTCCACATGATAAGATCAGGGTGAAAGAGAGAAAGAAGCTACATTGTCAGTTTTCAAGATGGAAAAAATGGCCATGAGCAAGAAATATAGCTCTCGACATTAGAAAAAGCAAGGAACTAGATATTCCTCTGAATTCCCTAGAAGGAATGTGGTCCTGCCCATACCTTCATTTTAGCCCTGTAAGACTCATTTCACACTACAGCACTACATAACTGTAAAAGAATAAATTCCTGTGTTTTTTTAAATATTAAATTCTTTTATTGGTACATTGTAGGTATACAACACAATTACATTTCTCACTGGGAATTGTACCTTTACATAATGCATCTTGGTTCTTACTTTTTCCCCATTCCTAGCCCTCCCTTCACACCCTCCACCCTTCCCTATTTACAAAGACTTTATTTCCATTTTTTCCAGTTCTCATCATTTTTTCCTTTCCCCTCTTTCCTTTCCCCTGCCCCTCCCATTACCCCTAACCCTTTGGACCTTTTCTTCCTATTTTACATTATCAATTATTCATTCTAATCATTGGTACATTTTAGGTATACAATCTAATGACATTCATCATTGGAAATTTGCACCTTTACATAGTCTCTCTTGGTTCTTATTTTTCACCCTTGCCCAGCCCTCCCTTCAACCCCTCCAGTCCTCCCTATTTACAAAGAGTTTGTTCCTATTTTTCCATTTTCTCATATTAATCCCATTCCCTTCTATCCTTTCCCCTAGCCCTCCCACTTCCTTCCCCTTTGCCCCTTTTCTTCCTATTTCACATGACTTATTATACATTTAGTCCTTATTTACACTTTCAGTTTCTCACACCAGAGAAACTATTTGGTATTTATACATGTGTGTCCTATTTATTTCACTTAAGAGTATCACCTCAATGTGCATCCACTTAGCTATAAATGTCTCTAATTTCTCATTTGTTATGGCTGAGTAGTACTCCATTTTATTTAAAAAACCCACATTTTCTTTATCCAGTCTCCAGTTGATGGACATTTGGGCTGTTTCCAAGTTTTAGCTATTACAAACTGCGCTGCTATGAACATGGGTGCACATATATCACTGTGGTATGATTCTTTTAATTCTTTGGGGAAGAACTCCAGCAGTGGAATAGTGGGGTCAAATGGGACTTCCAGTCCTAGTTCTTTGAGGTATCTCCATACTGATTTCCATAGTGGTTGCACCAGTCTATACTCCCACCAGCAGTGGAGCAGGGTTCCTCTTTCCCTACAGCCCTGCCAGCATTTGTTATTGGTTGATTTCATGATAGCAGCCATTCTTTCTGGAGTGAAGTGGAATTTCAGCGTTGTTTTCATTTGCATCTCTCGAATGACCAGTGATGTTGAACATTTTTTCATGTATTTATTTGCTATTTCTACTTCTTTGAGAAATGTTTGTTCATTTCAGATGCCCATTTTTGGATTGGGTCTTTAAATTGAGGAGGTCTGATCTTTTTAAGTTCTTTATAGATTCGAGATAGTAGACCTTTGTCTGAGGAAGAGCAGGTGAAGATTTTTTCCCACATTGTGGGTTGTCTCTTCACACTGCTGGTGGTTTGTTCCTGTGTTTTTGTACACCAAATCGGTGGGATTTGTTGTAACAACAATTAGCAAACTAACACGGCATTCAGTAAACATTTTTGAATGAGTAGGCTTTTTAAAAGTTCCATAAAAGAGGTAAAGATACAGGCATTCCCAACTGAATGGAAGAGAGTCTGAAAAGCTTGAAAATGTTCCTAGGAGCCACAGCTAACTTTTCACTTGGTTCATATTTCCCTTGACTGGGCTGCCTTAGGGATTAGCAGTGCCACTTATCGCTTGTCCACTGTAGTGCCGAAAGTTGTTAGCCTCCTGTTGCCATTTTGGAAATCTACTTAGAGGGACACATTTGGAACTGTCAGTTGCCTGCAGTGCTGTGCCATGAAGCCATAACACTTGAGATACAGGAAGAAGATATAGTTTTGTTTTCACTGAATTCTGAAATCATTTAGAATCTGCTGTAAATTGTTGAATCCTTTACTATATGGTGTTTCATGTTGTTTGATAGTTACAGTGTACATCTGAGTCTTCTCTCTTTAATCTTATAAGATCCCCTAAGGACAGGGAGTATTATGTACATATTTGGATCCTTCATAATACTAGACATTCCTTAAGCGGCACAGGAAATACTTTCTGCACATAATCAAGCACCTGGGTAGGAGGAGGAGAAGAATGTTTTCTTGTGTTTTTTATTCAGCTAGACCTCCCTTCCCTGCCCATTAATTGGTATCTTACCATAGGTCAGGCTTATTCTTGGTATATTTAGTGAATCTAGAAGTACAAAAACACATGGTTTCTGCCTTCAGTGGCCAAAAAATGCTGAACAAACAACATGATATACTAGAGGACAAAACAAATACTAGTGAAACAGAGGCAAGAGCAATCAAGTCTGCCCATGGGAGTCAGGAAGAACACCATGAAGGTGACAATTAAGCTGCGCTTTGAAGGAGAAGTGGTTTTCCAGGGAGAGAAGAGATGTGTAGAAAATTGTGGAAAGGCTCAGTAGAGCTGTGAAAAGAAGAATCAGCTAGAGCAGGGCATGGCTGGTGTTAAGGCCAGGACCCAGAGGGAGGTAAGGCCATATTTTCACAGCAATGCTTAGGAGTGTCAGGACTTGGGTTCTGTATGTGAATGATGGTCAATGCATCTGTCTTCTACTTCATGTGACATACAGTCCCAAATAGAAAACAAGCATTGCAAAGGAGATGTTCTAACGATGGAATTACTATACAAAATCTATACTCTGTAAAGCAAAATCAACTATCAGAATCAGTTTTCTGAAAAGTGTTAACTTTGGAAGGATCCCTGAGCTAACTCCTTCATTTCCCTTTTTTCCACTAACAGAAAAAATATAATGTGATTATTCAGAAAAAAATTTTTTTCTGGTCATTAAAATGCATAACATGTCCACTACTAGACTTGGTAGTTTTGATTTTTCTTTTTTAAGAAAAACAGCATTATCTATGACCACAACCAATTTTAGAACATTTTTATCATCTCAAAGAGAAAGCCTATATACATTAGCAGTTACTACTTGCCATTTCTTCCAACAGTCTCAGCTCTGGGCACTGGCAGCCACTAATCTACATTTTGTCTCTATAGTTATACTTCTTCTGACTATTTCACACTAATAAAATAGGTAATTTATGGTCTTTTGTGACTGGCTTAACTTAGCATAATATTTTCAAAGTTCATCCATGTTGTAGTCCATATCAGTACTTTATTCCTTTTTTAATGATGAAACAATATCCCACTGTATGAATACACCACATTTTGTTTATCTATTCATCACTTGATGCACATTTGAACTGCTTCTACCTTTTGGTTCTAATGAATAAGTTTGTAGCAAACATTAGCACGCGCACACACACACACACACACACACTCCTCTAGGAACACAAGTTCTGAGTCATATAGTAAGTCTGTTTAACTTTTGCAGAACTATCAAAGTGCTTGTACCATTTTATATCCCCACTAGCAATGTATGAGGGTTCCAATTCTTCTATCACCTTTTGAATACTTGCTAGGGTCCATCTTTATTTTTTTTATTTTTTATTTTGATGGTACTGGGGATTGAACCCAGGGACTTTGTACTGAGCTATATCCCAGCCCTGTTTTTATTTTTCAATTTTGAGACAGTCTCACTAAGTCACCAAACTTCCCAGGCTGGGCTGGAACTTCTGTCTCAGCCTCCCAGAGTGGTAGGGTTATAGGCATACACAACCTTGCTGGCTTAGGGTCCATTCTTTTAAAATCATAACTACCCTAGGGGTATAAAGTGGTAACACCTGTAGATTTGATTTGAATTTCTCTGACTAATAATCCAGGACATCTTTTATGTCCTTATCATCCATTTGTGTATCCTCTTTTGAGAAAGATCTATTCAAATCCTTTGCTTGTTTTTCAACTGGGTTATGTTAATTTTATTAAGCTGCACAAATTTTATATATTTTTAGATATAAGATCCTCATCAGACATGATTTATAAGTATTTTCTTTAATTCTATGGGTTGTCTTTCTACTTATGTGAAGATATTATTTATAGCAAAAAGTTTTAAGTTTTGATATGTCCAATTTCTTTTCCTTTTGGTATTATATCTAAGAAATCACTATCTAACCCAAGGTCATGAAGATTTACTCCTAAACTACCTTGAAAGAGCTTTATACGTTTTAGCTCATACATTTAGGTCTTTGATCTATTTTGAAATTTTTTTTTTGGTACCAGAGATTAAACTCAGGACCTTGCGCTTGTGAGGCAGGCATTGAATTAATTTTTAATGTATGGTGTGAATTAAGGGTCCAACTTCATCCTTTGAGTGAGTATACCCAGTCATTCCAGTACCATTTGTTGAAGAGATTATTCTTTCCTCATTCTGTGGTTTTAGTCCTCTTGATAAAAATCAATGGACCATGAACATATATGTTTATTTTTCTTTTTTCCTGGTACTGGGGATGGAATCCAGGGCCCTGCACATGTTAGGTGAGCACTTGCTTCTGAGCTATATCCCTAGCTCTGCATAGGTTTATTTCTTAACTCTCAGTTTTACCTTATTGATCTATATATTGATCCTTATGCCAATAACAGACAATTTCATTACTGTAGCTTTAGAGTAAGTTTTGAAATTGAGAAGTGTGAATTCTTCAAGTTTGCTCTTTTTCAGGATTGTTTTGGCTATCCTGGATCCCTTGCATTCCTATATGAACTTTAGAATCATCATGTGAATCTCTACAAGAAATCCCAGTTCCAGTACTGTTTTACTGGTGAATTCTACTAAACATTTAAGGAAGAAATGATATCATTTATCTACAATGTCTTCCAGAAAACAGAAGCAGAGGGAACACTTCCCAATTTATTTTATGAGGTCAGTATTATTACCCCATACCACAATCAGATGAATACAAAAAAAGAAAACCACAGACCATTGTTCCTTGTTATACAGGCTCAAAAGTTCTCAATAAAATACCAGCAAACTAAACCCAGCAAATATATTGATAGGATTATACATTGTGACCAAATCAGATTTATCCCAGGAATGCAAGTTTGGCTCAACATATACAAATCAATGTAATATATCATATTAATGGGATAATGGATAAAAGCAATATCATCATTTCAACAGACTCAGAAAAAGCATTTGAAAAATCCTGATACAAACACTTGTTAGGAGTAGAGCATTTCCTCAACCAGATAAAGGGTACCAACAAAAATTTACAACTAGCGTCATACTAAATGCTTTCCTTATGAGATCAGGAACAGACAATGATGCCTACTCTCACCACTTCTATTCAACACTGTACTACTAGAGATCTAGTTAGGGCCATTAGCAAAGAAAAAAGAAAATCAATTGTATTTCTGTACAGTAGCAATTAATCAAAAATTGAAATATAGAAAATCCTACTTAAATTAGCATCAAAAATAAAATATATAGGAATAAATTATAAAACATTGTTGAGAGAAATCAAAGATGATCTGAATAAATGGGGAAAAGTTATGATTCTTGAAATGCACATTTTTCAAGGGATTTGTCCTTGCATAATTGGGGATGGTAGTTCCAGAACTTGATATATGCTGATTATTACATGAAAGGATGAAGAAAACAGCTGATGCTTTTTCTGATGTGGGAAGATGCCCTTTAGGAATTTATTCACTTCATATATTTCGAGTGTTTAACTGCAATTAGCTAGAAGCTCTTAAATATCTTTTTATAATTCGGTCCACCATTTTCTACAGAGTCGCAGTTGTTGGAATTTCTGTAAATTTCCATAGTTGTTGGCAGGTCAGGATGAGGGCCATTTTTCCAGTTATAACTCTGGCATTTAAGAGCATCTCCACTCAAGTCTGTAGCCTTTATGGTCCAGGGTTGTGCTTAATAAGCTGCATTCTTATTTCCAAACAAGGTACATTTTCCCCCTTATTTCCAGTACTAGCTGATCAAACCTCTTAAGCTGTTCCAGGAATATGGTATTGGTACTTCTGCTGTTACTTCATTAAATGATGCTATTTGTACCATTATGGGTAATTTGTATGTTTAAGAACTAGAATAGTTACAGGAGATCAGCAGGGGGAAAAATTCAACTGATTGGTCAGAGGTGTGAGAGGCACACTAGAGATGGAAAGCAGGATGGCTTTCCCAGAAATTGGAAATGGCCAAATTTTCAGTGTTCTTTCCTTTTTTATATATTTTGTCCATCTAATTTGAATCCTCTCTCCATACACTTGTGTCTTTCTCTTTAGATAATGATCATAAACCTGTTTTTATACTTTCTTCTACATGTAAATCATTACAGCTCTCATATAGTGTTACAAAATACTATGAAAACAAAATTTCCTGAAATTTGCTCTTTATATTAGTATACATGGATTATATACTGTAAAATATCTACATTTTCCAAATACTGTAGTAATACTAAGGTAAGCTTTCACATTCCTCAATAGTCACATGATAATTGACTCCCTGTAAATAGAATCTTGAATTCCCCAAGAAAGTTAAGGAACTCAGTAGATGAACCCTGTCATATGAGGATTCCTTCTATAAAATGAAAACTCTACCCAATATTCTTGTATCAATTTGACAACCTGCACTTTTTTATTTCCTGAGTTCTTTTAAGTTGGAATACACCTGTACTTGATCTTTAAGACAGTGCTGAAATCACTATTGAACACATTTGTTTTCTTTTTCCTCTCAGCTGGGTATAATGATCTAGGGGAGGAAAAATGAGCTAACAAGTCCTAGCTTGTGCCACTGTAGCTTATGACTGGCTAACATATAATCTGATGTTTCCAAGCCTAATGTCCAAACCTTGTTGATATCTTCCATGCCTCCCTTTCCTAACACCCCATTCCCTACTCCTGCAATTCAGTTCATGTTGCTGTCAAATGCACAGTACTCTTGTGAGAACTCAATGGTTTTCATAAAGTTTGTGTGTTTGCAGCTACATCATTTATTCTGTCAAAGAGGGAGACCAGAAAACCAAAAGTCCTTCTGTTGTATGATTTTAGAGTCATGTCCAGCAAGTCCTCTTAGAGATGTACATGTTCTATAACAGCACACAGAAACTGGCACAGGGACCAGGAAACCTAGGTTTCTCTGCTTCGGTATTTTTGTCTACCAATAGTTTCCTAATCTTACTTATTTCCTTCAGCAGAAATGTTATCACAATATGCTTATTAAAGGCATAACAAATCCAAAGTACTATCTAATTATGTACCTCACAATTTTTATTTCATTAAGACCACACTTCTAATTTAATATAGCTAAATAAATCAGCTCTATGCATACCTTCTCTACACAATAACACATGCACACAAAACATATGGACCTGATTGTGGGAAATCAGAAATTAGTTCCACATAATGGATTTTCTTTTAACCACCCACTCTACATTTATGGTCCACTTTAAGGGCTCTGTGCCTAGAGTTGGCAGCTCTAGGAACAGTGAGATCAGTTTGTCTACAGTTGTTCCCAACCTTTTTTGTCTCTGGTACACCTACACTTGCTTCTAAAAATATACCCCACAGTCTGGTGCTCAATGGAATGAAAATCTTCCTGAGCTAATAGAATATAAGACAGAGGAGGCAATGAATACGGTTCTACATTTTGGGATACTCATAACAACTGTGCAAGAAATGACACAACTGACCCAGCACTAAGAGCCTAAAGGGGGCTTTGTGCTATTTTTCAAAGATGGGATGGATTTACATTTATCAATCTCCATCTGCCAGCTTGGCTTTCCTTGTGACTGAGGACATGCTTTTGAAGAGATGGCTGGCCAAAGGAAATGGTGCAGCCAGTAGTAGCATTAGAGTAAAAGAAAACTAACTGGTTTTACAAGGACTTAACATCATGATTTTGGTCTTATTAGCATTATATTCTAACAGCCTGAGTTAACTAGCTGCAGATAATCCCTGAAAGAAAACATAATCTTAAACCAGAAACAAAAATGCACTCTAGTACACAACACAGGTAGATCTTTTGGTCTCAATGACCTGCATTCAACACTGAGCTAATTCCAAAGTTGCCATCTAATAAATTGGAAAGATCCTTTATTTATTTGAATAATTTTTAGACTTCCATAATTTATACCATTACTTTCAATCATTAATTTTATTTTTTGTGAATTCAAACTATTTATATACGTTTTCTGCAATTACCATGTATTTCTGAGAAATTTTTAGCATATGTTGCTAGTATTTATTTTAAATTCTTCATTTACTTTTTTTTCTGTCTTGAATAGCCAACAAAAGTCTTTGAAGTTAATTGGGGTTACCTTCTTTATGGATGTATATCCATCCTATAGTAAATTCACTGATAGGGATATGAATAAGAGCTTAACAACCTTTAGGATACCTCTTGGGGAGGTTTTGTTACTTGTCTGGAATAAAGTCCATAATTACCACTTGACTCAACCCATCTTGTGGGTTTTATTATTATCATTATTTTAAAGTATATCAAACAAGACTAGTGACCAAAACTCCTCTCAGTTTATGCCTTACCTTAATTTCCCCCCCATTTCTGGAAGTATTTAAAGAGCTATTTTTACTAAATTCCAAAAATGGCACAGAAAATAAAGGTTCTCTGAAAAAAAATTTGCTGAATTCAAGCAAAGACCAGCTAAGAAGTAAATGTAGCTTTCTAGCATTCCAAGTAAATTTAGTAGGACTAATTGTATAAGAATGTGTGGGTAGTTAAATTAAATATTTGAAAATATGCTGAAAAAAGGAAGCTGAGTTTCATGTTGGTGATAATACAGTGCATATTAAGATAAGTTGGAGATGAATATCACATTAAGGTAAAGCTATGAAATAAGCGTGGATTTAGCCACTTTACTCCTTCCTCTTTTCCTCCACAGAACTCTTGGTTATTATATTTAATACATGAAGTTTCTCACTACAGTTCAGACATTAGAAAACAATAGAGTAAACGATCAATTAGTTGTTGATAGATCGCTTTGAATTTACACCTTCAACTTCCATCTACATTTCCTGAGACAATTATTAGCATACATTTGCTGATTATGGATGACAAATAGAAAGGTTTACCCTGGAGTATACACTTTATTTGAAAAATTCAGCAATGCTATAGATACTTGCCCTGCTCTAGCAAGGAGCTGCTTCAGGAACTGTTCAGATTTATTGTAAAAATGATGCTTTTTAAAAAATATTTTAAAATTAAAAAATATTTTAAAATTAAAAAATAAAAATAGGTTCCGGGAAGAGCAATAAAAATGGGTTGTATTTCTCAGGCTACTTGAAAAGACTCCATTAAATAGACTTAAAGTACATAATACTGAGTATTATGACTAGTACTCTCAAAACAACTAAAGTCATCAAAAACAAGAAGAGTCTGAGAAATTATCACAGCCAAGAGGAGCCTAAGGAGATGTCATGATCCTGGATGGGACCCTGGGTCAGAAAAAGGGCATTACTAAGGCAATGCAAATATACTATGGACTGCAGGTAATAATAATTTATCAATATTGGTTCCTTAATTGTAACAAATGGATTATGTTTAGGAAACTGTGTGAGGTGTATGGAAATTGTGCTACCTACTCAGTTTTTCTGCAAATCTAAAAGCTCTCTAATAAAGTTTATTAAATTTAAAAAGTTACACTTCTTGGGCTATTTGAAATGATTCCATTAATGAACAATTCCTAATACTGAGGGCCCAGCTCAAGGGCCTGGATTAAGGGCAGAGGCTTCAGCCATTAGATGACAACAGGTTAAGGACTCCACAATTCTCAGGATTCCAACTCAGAAAGCCTCAAATCAGAAACCAAAATCCCTTCAGTGAGTATCAGTGGGAATAATAAGTTATTAAGACAATAAAGCAAAGACTGTTTAACCTTCTTTATCCCAAACAATACAGCTCTAAAGCATATTGTGGACAGCAGGTTTACAAGCTCCATGAGCAGGAGCAGAACTAACAATTGCATAGGATCAAGCAAGCCCCAGGGAGTCACATCCAGGAAGAACTGGTGAGGTATACAGCCAGGCTATGCTGCCTTAGGGATTCCTAACTCAGACACCACAATATACCATGTTTTACACCAGTAAAACATACAAATCTGACTCTAACCTCCTCTTGCCTTCAGATTCTTTAAGAATCAAGGGTCATGAGTGTTATTTTAACAGCTAGGTTATAAACTCTGAATGACAGTTTCTCAAGGGAAATACGGACTGTAATTAACTAGTAAAACAGATTTCAAAGTGAAAATCTGTTGATTCTAAACATTCATTCTTTCATTCAAATTAAAAATATTTATCGAAGACCTGTTATGACCAGATACTCAGCTGATGTAAGAAATTTGCTTAGGAGGACATTCTGAACTAATGAAACAGTTTAGATGAACATGAAATCGATAAATAGAAATGTGAATGACGTTAATAGAATTTCATTAAAGGAAGACATTCTTGATTTAACCTTGTGCTCCCTCTAGTGGCCTACTGGCTAAAATGCAAACCTTATATAAGAGCCCACACAGTCTGTTAATGTTCAGTATGTTGGAATTCCGACACACTGCTTATCTGACTGTGTGGGCACTCTGATCTCTGCTATGTGGAATCTCAATCTCTCTCTTCTAATAATTTCATAATATTTGTTAAAATATTACCATTTATTTGATCAACAAATATTGAGAACCTGCCTTGAAAAGGCATTAACTAATCTCTCCAATTTAATAACTTTATTCTGTATTCCCCTAAACAACATTCTATAAGTCAACTGGTAACACCACAAGGGACAGTCCCCCAAAGGGAATTAATGTTTCTCACCCTTATGTCTCCTTCCCATCCATTCCAACTTTCACATTCATTCATCCTACAAGAAATTTTTATTCAGTTTATCATGTGCCAGGTAGAATTCTAGCCACTGAAACTATAGGAATGAATGAAAAAGATAAAAATCCCTATTTCTATGAAGCTTATGTTCTAGTGTGCATGTGTGTAGGAAAGAAAATATATATAATTAACAAGTAAATTCAGTAAGTTTTCAGATGATCACTATGTGGAAAATGGTAAATAGAAAGGGCAATGGGATAGGCTATTTGGGGGTGTAAATTTAAAAATGTAGGGCCGAGAATTTAGCTCAGTGGTTTTGCCACCTGCACAGCAGGCGCAAGGACCTGAGTTTGATCCCCGGTACCAAAAAAAGATAAATGTAGCCAGGGAAGGGCTCACTTTTTAGTGATATCTGATCAACAACCTGAAGGAAGAGAAGGGGCATTCTATGTGGAAGAACATTCCAGCAATGGAGACAGTAAGGACAGAGGCCAGGATGGAGGAACATGCCTGGTATGTTCAAGGTACACAAGGAGGTCAGTGGCTGGATAATGGTGAAAAAAAGAAGAGAGCAATAGTTTTAGCAGGGGAGAGGAGACAAAGAGATATTAGGTAGGGACTTACAGGCCATAGCACCAACTTTGGTTGTTACTCTAAGTGATTCCATCATGTTCCTCAGCTCCTCTCTAGATTTATTAATCATGTCTTGCACTAGGAGCACAATTTCTCCTGTTATCTGAGAAATTATTTCTGATTTCATTTTTTCCAGATCCCCTTTTGTTGCCAGTTCAGACAGTCCAGGTGGTTGAGTGTTAGAGTGTTCCATCTCATTTCCCTTTGGGGTTGCTGTAGGTGATCTGGAAGTCTGGTTTTGAGACTTATTTACGTGTCTTCTCATTTCGACTAGGGGGGGCAGGGGGGGTGCTGTTGCCTCCCACACGGCTCACCTCCTCTGAGCTGGGAGAGGTGGGATAAGGACCGAGAGTGGAGGTAGGGATGGTGGCCCAGAAGCCCTTACCTCTGGGCTGGGAGTGGCGGGACGGATGGGGGCCAAGAAGCCCCTTCCTCTGGGCCTGGAACGGCGGGAGGGATGGTGGCCAGGAAGCCCTTTCCTCTGGACCGGGAGCGGCTGGACAGAAGGTGGCCCAAAAGCCCTTTCCTCTGGGCTGGGAGTGGCGGGAGGGATGGTGGCTGGGAAGCCCCTTCCTCTGGACCAGGAGCAGTGGGACAGTGACTCAGAAGCCCCTTGTTACTCTAAGTGAAACAGGCAGCCATTGGAGTGTTTTGAGCAGAAGAGTGACAGGATCTAATATATGTTGTAAAAGGATCACTCTGACTGCTGTGTGGAGAACAGACCAAAGAGGGACAAGGCTAAAAGCAAGAATGCTTAGGGCTGCTGAAATAAGCCAAGAGAGCGAGGCTAGTGGCTTGGACTAGGGCAACAGTCCTGGAGTTAGTGAGACATGGCAGACTCTAGATGTATTTTGAAGATGGAATTGATGGGCCTTTTAATGGACTGAATGTAAGGTGTGAAAGAAAGGAGTCAAGAATAATGCCAACATGTTCGGCTTGACCAACTAGGCTGGAAGAATGGAGTAGGTTGGTTTGGGACATACTAATTCAGGCTGTCAAGCAGATATCCACCAATTTAGTCTCTACCCCTTTCTTCTATCCATACATTTACCTACTTACACTTCTGTCTGTCTCAGATTCTTTGGTACTTGTTTTTGATTTGCCCTTTCTAGTCTCAGGTGGAAGCAATATTTTCAATTTACTGAGGCAAGACACAGGCTTTTTTAAAAATTCCCTTCTCTCTACCTTCAACAGCTAATGGATCACCAAGTTCTGTCAATGATCATTCTCCAGAGCTCTCTTTGCTTTTCACATCTGTTGTCACTATCTCTGTTCACACACTCATAATCTCTCCCCTGCTTACTAAGCAGAGCAGTCTGATCTTCTTCCTTTTTCAGTGAGAATGGGCAGAGCAGTTCCCTTGATCTAGGGTCAGGAGGTAGGGGTGGATGTAAGAGGCCTAAATAAGAGCATAACTCATTCTCAGTCCTGGTCCTTGGACCTGAAAGTGAACATTGGAATTATGTTTAAGAGACAATACTGAGGTATTCTATGATAGAATTATCAGATCAGTGTCCCCTTGGGTAGTCCACCAAACTAGTTTTTAACCAACAACTTTGTCAGTGAATCAGGCAGCTGGCTAACCTTGGTGTTACTGAAAATCTAGCACTTCTTTCATGATATAAGTCATCTCTCAGCCTTAGATGACTGGGGCTCATTGTGGGATACAATGTAGCTGAAGTGTACCAGGGAGTAGTGAAAGATTGGATGAGTAGTCATGGAAGAGGAATGACATGGCATTCAAGAAACTGCTGACATAGGAGATCTGTGGATGGATGGCTTAATTTTAATTCAAAGGTTTCTAGGTAAGAGCCCTTCAATTTTGACCTAGGAAGATGGGTTTGTGTCAAAAGGCAACCTAGCTCGTGTCACATACTGGGATAATCTAGGTGGTAGAAGTTATATACACCTTAACAATAAATATTTTTGGTGCTTATTATGCACCAGGCACAATTCTATGTGTATTATGCATGTTATTTCTTGTAATACTCCCAATTACTTCTTGATGTAGGCACTATTATCTTCATTTTATAGATGAGGAAATTGCAGAAAAGAAAGTCTAAGTTGTTCATCGTCACACTGTTACACAGGGACAATACTGGGATTCAAACCCAGGCAGTGTGGCTCTTAACCCTATGCTATGGTGTATGGTGAAGGCTAACTGAATGTACTCTTGGGAAGTCCAAACTTGGGTGGTCCAGTTATTGACCAGACTTTAGGATATTAATGGTTCCAGCAACTAACCAGGGCAATAGCTGGCTACAAACGATTGATGCAGTGATGAGGAGGGGTGGGGAAAGTCCTGGGAGGAGGGGTATAGCCAGCTGTTATAAATGAACTGAGGAGTCTGACTAATTGTGTTGTATGTTGTAGAAGCAGTAGGGCCGCCCCCTAGTACCTGGCTAATTCACATGGCTGTGGCTGAACAGCAGATGGTTGTGGCATTTGTGAAAGGGCTAGACTTAGATGAAGAAGGCAGCAGTGGCCAATAAGGATTGGGTGAACAAAGTAAGGGGGTAAAACAAGATCCACCACTAGTTTGAAGGTGTTATAGATGTGGGAAGAGGGAAAATCTGCAATGAAGTTCAGTGGGACAATGCATCAAGGGCATGAAGGTTACGGCAATTATAGAAATCATAGAGGCATACTAAAGATTAGATGTGGAGTAAACAAAAGATCAAGACCTCTCACAATGCCGGGGATTTAGCTTAGCGGTTCTGCTGCCTGCCTTGCAAGCACAAGGTCCTGAGTTGGATCCCTGGTACCAAAAAAAAAAAAAAGTTCTCACACTATGCTGTGCCTCAGAACCACCTGGGGAGGCATTAGTTACAAATTTATATACTTAGGTGACATTCCTAGAGGGTCTGATTTAGGAATCTTTAGAATTACGATGTAAGTGGTCTGCAGACCACATTTCAAAACACACTGTATCAGGTTACATGCAGAGTTTGAATAGGCTGTGTTGACCTGTTGCAGTGGTGGCCATGGACACAGGTAACTCCTGGTCTCAATAGAATGGGGCACCTTGGAATATAAACCTGGGCTGCCTCATTAATGACTTGGATCTTTATGTTCTATGACATCTGCCTGCTATCTGTGCGGCTGGGAGTAGATGGCTGTAACATTCTTAGGCTGGAACCATTCTCACTTCTTCCTGATACTCTTAACTAGTGACAGCAAACCTTTTAGAACTTATAGTTTTGCCACCACTGCTCTAAACTCTGCAAGTCTATCCTAGCTGCTCCAGGCTATAACGGTTTGAGTTCATGATCACAAGCTTCCTGTCCCTATTAAAGGAAGCATCTCACTATCTTAAAAATGGCTTTGATCACTAAGAGCTCTCATTCTCACTTGGGGTAAGTGACCTTTGTTAGGACTAACTTCCTGGAGAACTGGTGCATGGGCAGCAATCAAAGTGCCTAGGTCCTCCTGTGACAGGATAATACCTTTGCCCTACACTTGCAAGTTAACTGCATTAGTCAAGGGTTCAGACCAGAGCTGAGATGTAAGAAAACATAGTCTTAAGCTAGTGCAAGGCCATTTTTATGCCCAGGAACTAAATTCTTTTCTCTTAAGGAGAACGGATATTGGGATAGTCAAGATACAGAGGTGTTCTGTGAATTTCTGGTGGTATCAAAGGATTTCTAACATCTTCAGTCACCATAGGGGAAGTCATTTCAAAAAGGCTTACATCTTATCCAATACTTTGTAAACTCTGGTAGAACAGAATGTAGTCCAGATGCATCATTTTCACATTTCGGAGTTTGGCCTTGAGATGGTGCTACTATAATCACTTCATTACCACCCACCCCAGAGACTCTGTTAAGACATAAGTGAATTAGTCAAAATATTGCCCAGGTAATTGCACCAGCTCTAGGAGGTCAAGATCTCATTCTCTGGAGGATGGTAGGAATGCTACTTAGTAATTTTTCATTCGATACCTTTCTCGATCTAAATGAGGAATGTCCCTGAAGCATAGCTCTGTGGAGACCAGAACCTTATAGAATTGATATAGAAGGTTTCAGGTTAATAGAAAGGATTTTAGATAATGACTACACTGAGGAGGGGATAATCTTGACAAGGAAGACCTACCTGCTTTTTACTTTCAGAAAGAGTCTAAAGACCAATGTAAAGAAATGGAGGAGCTGATGAACCCTGCTCCAAGATGCTGTCCAATGCTTTTCTTTCATACCAGGCCTTGGCTTTAGACTCGGAGCATCTGCTCCTTTGGTGGTAAGGGAAGTCCTTGATATCAGAGCTACTACACAGTCACCCTTGTCAATTAGGGGAGGTCCTTCTGTCTCTTGGTAGTTAGTATCATTTGCCTTATGAGTATGCATTGGATCCTAGTGGCGTGAGGGTTTTGTTCAACAGGGAATTCTGTGTGACTCTGGGGGTGGAATAGGAGGTTATAGAGAGGCTGGCACCAAAACTCTGACAACGAGAAGGAAGGACATGAATCCTGAGGACAAAAGTAAGTAGTCCGCTCTCAGCCAGGAGTGGCATATGGACAAATGGCAAATATAGTGGATAGCAATACCATGCCTGACTTCAGCTGGACAGGCAGTTGGATCTGGTAGACCAGGGTCTTGTCTGAATTGTTGCCTAAGACTCCCTGAGTATTACCCAGTCAAGACATAGTAAATGACTTTATCAAACACTTTCTATATTCCAGACTCTCTGCTAAGCTCTCTAATGCAACTGCCACATTTAACCCTTAGATTCCTATAAGGTAGACACTATTAATATGTCCAACTTATAAATGAGAACACTGAGGCACAGGGACATAGTAATTGCTGGTGTTAGTAACTGATGAAGTTGAAATTCCCTGTGTGACAACGAACCTGTGATATAGTGTCTTCCCCACTTCTATAAGAACTACAGGAAAACATCTTATCTCGTGGAGGCTGGAGATGGGCATGCCATAGGAACAAAGCATGTCTTAGCTAGCTCCTATTCTGGAAGCCTGCTTGGCAGTTTTTTGATGGAGGGGCTGGTGCCTTATGGGTTAGACATGTATTTGCAGGATGATCTGGGCCACTATGCTTAAGGCCTGTTGATTTTGTCCGGTGATATGCCTGTTCTGCAGGCACCAGTATGGAAGAGGTGTGAGTGGTAAGTGACAGGGACATGGTCTCCCATGAATGAAGGAGGGATCTGCATTGGTGATGAAGTGATGTGGCTGACTTGAAATCCAGACCTTCCTTCCATGTGGTTATCTATTTGTAAAGGCAGGAGCTGGGGTGCTATGGGGGGTGGTTGCTTGGGTAACAAGTTACACTGTGCATAAAGCTCATTGGGAATTAAAACTGCAGTACAGTTCACTTTCATCCATTCTCCCTGATGTATTAGGAAGTGGAGCTCTTGAGAATACATCTCTAGTACCTTAAATCCTAATGCCAAGTGGGTAGTAACTAAAAGCTGAAGGTCTTGTTCTATGTTCTTGTAGAATTTGTCAAGACTCACAGCAGAATTCCTTATGGCTCTATCATTCACTGCCCCCAAGTGGAAGTCTCAGAAACAAACAACATTCCAGGACAAAAAATTGCTCCCTTTCCTAGCAGGAAAGCAGGAAAGAGGGAGGCTCAGCTGACAAAGATCCCAGGTTACCAGGTGCTGCAATATTATGGGACGAGACAGTAAATAACAGAACTGTGGGAGGAAGGATATAGTTGAGCTAGAGATGTGGATTTAAAATGCATTGTCAGATAAAGGAAAATATTACGAGCTGAGATGTACAACCAAACAGGGTAAGAGATGTAGAAGAGGCTGGTGGGAAGGATGAGGAGGATTAGCCAGTCAAAGTGAACAAACAAGATGTTGGCTAGACCAATTCTGCAGGTTGGGAGTCACTCTCCTTTGCTGGGTTTTAATGATCTCCTGGCATTGGTTTACAAGGATATAGTGAGTTCCATTTACGGGACTCTGGATAGGACAAGATGAATTTTTAAGAGCCTGACTACAAAAGGCAGAATCCAAGGACCCAAAGAGGTCTGTGAGCAAGCAACACAAGAAGGCAAGAGTTATATCAGAGAAACACAGGCCACTGAGCCAGCACTCCATTACTCTGCTGGGTGGAAGCCCCCACACTCCTGTCACACCCATCCGTGATCTCATTCACTTTAGCTTCACCAGAGATGGCTCTCCTCCAAAAGCCACTCATCTAATTCTCTCCTGCATCCTGAGGTTTAGCTCAATTTATCCTTATATTTCCAGTATTTTCCTTTCAGCTATACATGTCCTTAAATCTCTTAACATAAATCAACAAAGAACCCCTCAACCTTTACTTTCCCTTGGCCACTCCCTTCCTCTTTCCTTTCCTTCTCATTCAAGCAAGGACAGAGTAGCTTTCCTTTCCTGTCTCCTTCCTTAGTTCCTATTCATACCTCAATGGTTTGGGGTGAATGCCCAACATTTTCCAGACCACCTTAACAGACCTGACCATTTAACACCTATCTGGGTTGGCCCCGTCATAGCACATGACACTGCTGAGAGAGCTCTTTTCTTCTTTAAATTCTTCTGTTCCCTTGGGATTTAATGGCCCCCTTCTGTTTTGATTATCAGGCTAGCCCCTTTTTTGTTTTTCAGCAGACTAGGGTGTTTTCTTCTACTTTCCCATTACAAGCTGGTGTTTCTTAAAGTTCTGGGGTCTACTTTTTTTTCTCCTCACTGTACCTTTTCCATGATTTGTACCACCACCTGACACACGGGCAACACATCTCTATCTCCAATTCCAGCTTCTACTTTCATCTCCAAATGTGGATATCCAATTTCCTTGATTGCTTCTGCTGCACACCACCACCTACTCCAGTTTAGTGAGGAAATATAGCATAGGAGTTAAGCATCCAGACTGAAAAATCAAACTGGGTTTGAATGTCAACTTAGTCACTTAACCTTGAACAAGCCATTTAACCTCTCTGTGCTTTCATGTGTAAAATAGAATCAATAATAGTACTGACTTCCTAATGTTGTTGTGAGGATACATGAAAAAATTGCACGTAAGGTAGTGCTCAATATATGCTAGGTACTGCTATTAATAACATTCTCTCTTGTTTTGGACACCAAGCAAGCCTGAAACCTGAGTTATCTTCCTCATCTTTCATCTCCTTCCACATCTACTTAGTCACGGCTATTTGATTTCATCTCTTAAAAGCTATCTCAAGTCAGCCTTCACCTTTCTCCATCCATTCATCTCTTTGCTTTCTTAGTTTAGGTCTTCGTTACTTTGTAGTGGGACTGTAGCTATCCTAATCAGTCTCTCTACTGCCAGCCTCTGCCTCTTTCAGTCTACTTCCTATAATTGCAACCATAGTACTTCCCTACAACACAAATCTAAACATGTTTCCTTCTCACATAATTTTAAATTCTTCAGTGGCTCCCTGTTTCCTATAGCAGAGTTTTTCAAAGTGTATACACCAGAATCACCCTCAGAGTGAGAAAGTGCAGGTTCCTATGAATGACTCCAAACTTAACAAATCAAGATCTCTGAAAGACATTTAGAAACCTACATTTTTCATTTCGGTAATTCTGACATACACGAAGCCCTTCATGACTCATTTCCTTCGTTTCTATCATTGTCTATTGTACACCTTAACTCTTAACCCCTACCACCAAATTTCACACTTCTGTGCCTCTGTAATTCTGTTTTTGAAATAACCCTGGGGTTACATGCACATCTAGTAAGAGATGGAGCTTGGGCTTACATCTAGGTCTTACTGCCAAGTTCACAGTCAGTCATTCCACTCTCTGATAGCCTAATATTTTACACTTTGACTTAGTACACATAAATACTCATCACATCTACCGTGAACATGTTTCATGCAATTCATTTTTTTTTAAGTCAGGGTCTTGCTTTGTAGTTCAGGCTGGCCTCAAACTTGCAATGATCCTCCTGCCTCAGCCTCCTGAGTCCTGGGATTATAGGAATGCACCACCATGCCTGGCTTCATGCAATCCATTTTGACATCAACAAATACTGCCACTATTTTTTTTTTTTAAATTTTGAGACAGGGTTTCCCTAAATTGCTAAGCTGGGCTTGAATTTGCAATCCTACTGCCTCAGCCTCCCATAGTGCTGGGATTATGCACCACCACGCCCAGCTCCATTAAATTGATATAATGCTCCACCAATGAGTTGCATCTACAGGTGTAAAAAACTGTGCTAGACCTCTGCTGATACAGGCAGCATTACTTTTACAAATATCTCATTACTGAGCATATCTTAGCCCTAGCAGGACCATGGTTTTGAGGTCAAGGATACAAAAACTACGGAATATGAAGATGTTTGTTAATGAATTGACCATTTATATCAGTCTCTGCTCAAACAACATACTCTTTTAAACATTAGCACCTAACCTTATCCATCTGTTCATATTCTCTCTTATGAACTGTTAAATATTATCAGCCAGAAATTCAATGCAAATTGTCACAAAGTAGAATTACAAATCTTATGAAAGGATTGTAGTATATCATAAAGTCAGCATATAAAATTGACAACAAGGATCTGATGCAAATAAATATTGATAATGATTTTGAAAGTGGTTCAAAAGAGAATGTTTTGAATACCAAGTAGATTAAATAGAAGTGCTCAACGACACTGATGAAATCCTGGAATGTTTTGACAAAACTGACCATATTAATGATCATGATTCACAGGAAACTAAATGTACCATCTTGAAATATCATGCAAATGTGTTTCAGAAATTAGGCCCCCAACAGAAAACATCAACCCTTGTTACATTCTGTTTTTTGTAAGAATTAGTGCATAGTTGTACATGCCTCTTAATTTTATGGAACAAGTCAAAACAAATACAGTTTGGTAGCTTTTTAGTTATTTAAGCTAGTGTCCTAATCCAAACCCTAACATTCTACTATTTAAAAATTTGGTCCCCATTTCAAATGGATTTACCAAGTAGTCTTTTGTCTGGTACCAATGGGCCTCTTATAATTCGAACCTCCTGTATACCTCTTTGTTTCCTCGGCACCAGACATACAGCAGAAACTTAATAAATGTTTATTAAATGAATGATTGCAATAGCCTCTTCTGCCTCCAGTCTTACTTCTTTCCAACCTGATCAGCACACTGCAACCCTCCCAAACATTATTCAGGAAAAAGACCAACTCTTTAGGATGGCTTCTAAAACCTTTCTAATGTGGTCTTGCTCTATTTGCCCTCACACATTTCACTACTTGTGGTTCTCTCAATGTCCTATACTTTCTTGCTGTCAGGATTTCATTTCCTTTACTTGGAATTCTCCATTCCCACCAATGGGAAATCAAACTCTTACTCTTTTTTGGTACATACTACTTATATGTAACATCAGTGTTTGCTCACTACCCTGTGTTACTACTGCTTCTGGTATTATTCCAAGCAGTTTGTATTACAAAAAGTTTTATTTATTAAAAAAATATAATCATGTCAGAGACATGTAGGAAACAGAAAAATGTAGGTATATGTGTATATATTAAAAATATTTCATATCACCATCTTCACAAAGCCATGTTATTATTTTGTTGTATTTTCTTCTAAGATTTTTTTCATATGTACATATTTTTCTGAGTCTAATTGGAGTGAACCAATGATGTAGCCACTTGGACTTTGAAAACAAAACCAATATTATAAGATGGGCTTATTTCTTCTAGTTATGCAATCATCCTAATCTTTTTTTTTTTTTGTGGTGCCAGGGACTGAACCCAGGGCTTCATGCATGCTATGTGTTTTACCACTGAACTACAGCTCCAGCCCCAACTACCATTTTTAATGGTCATATAACACCCTATCAAGTAGATATGTTATAGTATACTACCTAACCATTCCACTATTGTTGAATGTTTAGGTCTTCCTTTTTTGGCTACTATAAGTAAGAGAGTACACATCTTCACGTACACATCATATTTTGGATTGGTTCATTTCCTCAGAATAGATAACAAAGAGCCATCTCAAATTTTGTAGGAAGGCAAAAATATAAATAGAATGTTTCAATTTCTCTATTTGTGATGTTAAATATTTTTTTCTGCTTGTTTGCTATTTGGTTCCTTTTTTGAATTGTCTATTCATATCTTTTATCCATTTATTGGAATACTAGCATTAAACTAGTTAGAACAAACATTTTAACCCTTTGTTGTATGTGTTATACCATTTTTGCCTTTTTATTTCACTAAAATTTTAGCTACGAAAGTAATATAATCTCATTATAGTAATTTTGAAAACTAGAGAAACATTTTTAAAAATCATGAATAATTTTTCCACTGTAAGACAGTCACTATTATCATTTCCACTGTTTTTTCTCATAGGTGTGTGCTTTAGAAACTGGTAATTGCAATGTATATATAATTTTTAAGATCTGCTTTTTAAAAAATTAACACACTCATTAAGTATTTTTCTGATATGCCCTATATCAGTGAACTTATGACATGTGTACCACAATGGGCTGTTTGTATCACTGAAAGCTCTAAAAGGTTTGCCATCACTGCACTATATTCTTCATAATTAGTATTAAAAATAATAGCATAAGGTATGGGGGTATAGCTCAGTGATACGATGTGTGTATGAGGCCCTGGGTTCAACCCTCAGAACCAAAACACACACACACACACACACCCCAAAAGAAACTAATAGCTTAATATCCCATGGAGTAGATTTACCATTCCCTTATTGCTAGACATTCATATTATTTCATTTTCAAAATTTTGTAAGTAACCCTGAATGAAAATAGTTTTTGCCATATTTTGAGTTATGTTCTTAGGAGATCTTCCCAGAAATAGAATTATTAGATCAAAGGACATTAACACATATTAGCTACCAAAATGTTTTAAGAGACTAAGCCAAACCACACTCACTAGCAAACAGAGTACTATTTTTTTTTCAATTTTGTTAAATTCAGGCTTACAAAGAAGCTTACCTATTTAGCATGCATAAGGCCCCGGGTTTGATCCCCAGCACTAGAAAAAATGAGGCTACTTATTTAATTTACATTTCTTTGATTAGTAGTAATGACCATTTGTTTTGATTAGTAGTGATGACTGTTTCCTTTTTTTTTAGTAGTGGTGACCATTTGTTTTCTAGTTACATTAAAGTATTTTGTAAATTGTCTAGTCATGTTCTTTGTATTTATTCTTATATATACTATATGAGTGCATTAAGCAGTACAAACCTGTCACATTTTGTCTTATTTATGTCACATAGGATTTTTCAGTCTATGCTTAGATTTTATTCTTAAAATGGTCAAAAAACTTTTAAAACTTACACTGGTTTTGTGGTTCAGCTGCCTGCCTCACAAGCGCAAGGTCCTGAGTTCGATCCCCAGTACCAAAAAAAAAAAAGTTATACTGGTTTTAAAATTTTATACAGTCAGATTTGATCTTTTCCTTTGAGAACATTTTCTATTAACTATTATTTCCCAAGTTCAGAAAATTATTCCCTGTTAAAAGTTGGAAAGCCATTTATTCTAGTTTTTAAAATTTGCTTTTTTACATTTAACTCTTCAATCCAATTGCTACTTACTTTAGTTTATTACTGGAGATGAATAAATGCTACAAGATGTCACAGTATTATTTAATGAATATCCTTTCTACTCTCATTCACTTGCAATGCATCTTTATAATACATTAAGCTCTTATATATTACCTGTCAAAACTTATACCACCAGCACCAGTGTTTTCATTATTCTAGTTTTGTATGTTTAATATCTAATAGCATTAGTACTTCATTATTCTTTTTTGCAGAATTTTCTTTGAAACATCATTCTTATTTAGCTTTCAAATGTACTTATTTGCTGCCTTATCCATAAGATATTAATTTCTTCAGGATAAGATTGGTTTGTTTCCTCAGAATAGACTGTGAAGAACTTGTTACTGGGTCAACAGTTATGAACATTTTCCCTACTCTTAACACTTTCAATGTTTTCAGAAAGGGTTGAGACAGTTTCATTGTAACCCTGGATATTTTGAAATAAAGATTGTTTTTTTCAAACAGAAAGGAAAAAGGAAGGAAAAAGGAAAAAAATATACCTTGCTTCAGTTTCTATATTCTGCTTATTAGTGATGATAAACATATGCTTGACATATAGTGTTTACTCAATGCTTGTTCAATGAATAAATGGTATGTATAAGTCTATACATATATTTGGGGATAGGAAGGTTTAAACAAATATTGTGATTATAACAGCTAATTGCTCTGTAGGTATAAATTTATGGGCCTGTAGTCCATCTACAGAGAGGTTTTAGAGGTGCCAAAAGCACCCTAGAATTCAGACCTGAATTGAGACAATCTGCAGAAACTCTATAATCTATATTTACTATAGGCATGTGTGTTTCTAGGTAGGACTAGCTGAAAGGATCAGCTGAAGGCTGTTCAAAACAGTAAGATAATGATATGTGGATATACTCATGCCTACAGAGCCCAGATAGCTATGATTGACTCAAATAGAGTGTGCATCCTTTGGCAGCACAACAGCAGTAAGAAGTGACAGGTATGTGAGTACTCTATTAGAAACTGACCCAGGCCCCAGTAGGCCTTCTGCAATGAATTTCAATACATGAGAAACTAGGTCTGACTCTTAGGAGCAAGTACTTGCTATGAGAACACACTACATTTCTTCCCCACTTGCTAAACCCAGGAAGACCCTTTCACTGTGAAGCTTGAAGGAGGGATTGTCATTTTTTTTCATAGAAATTACTCTTTATTTTGAACTTTTAAAAATAAAGCAAAAGCTAACAAAAAAGGGGGGGCTTTTTTCTCTGTTTTTAAGGTCACGTAAAACTCGTTACTAAAACATTCGTTCTCTTTGCTCTACTGCATAAGTAGTAGATTCCAGTAGTGAAATTTTTCAAGGACTTCCTTTGGCATAAAATCTGTCAATCTGATGGAGAGAATACCATTTTATTATCTTAACTGGCATATACTAAAATTGTGCTATGCTTTATTCTGAAAACCAAGTACTGTTTTCTTTTGACACAAGAGCGCCTAAGAATATAAAGGTTACTCTTGATTGCACAAATGATTTGTGAATGATGCATTGGAAGTTACTACCACAGCTGTTTACTTTCATAGAGCATATCAATAAATTCAGTTTAAAAAAAATCTCCCCAATGTGTATTAAGTGCTACTGACACAGCCAACAAGATGTCAAATGCTGAAGGTGGCCTAGAAGTTCATGTCAGAGTATCACTATTTGATAGGCTAACAGGAAATTCCCAAAAGACTTTATCTCTAACCCATGTAGTACCTAAAAGAGATACTTTATAAGCCGTTTCTCCGTACAGAGGCATCTAATTCTCCACTGTCACTTTCCTTGGAGATGGTGACATAAGCCTCCTTCTTTATTCTTTGACCTTTTGTTCTAAACTTATTTTCATCAATTCTCCACCTATTAAAAAAATCTGTTTGCCACTTCTGTCAAGAATTAGCTCTAAAATGCACTTCTCCCAAGACATTCATGATACATTTCTCCCTACTGCTAGGTCTCTTTAGCTCATACATGTATTCCACTGGTACCATAATTGATGATGTCCTCTAATTATTTTACTTTTTAAAATGTTTTTAGAGCATAAGTCCCTTGAAGGACAGGGGAATTTCCAGAAAGCTGAAAAGGAATTTAAGGACTGTCTAGTTATACCTTTTGCCCTGCTTGTTTCACTGATGAAGAAACTGAGGCCTAGGGAAGTTAATCTATCTAAGTCAGTTAGGCAAGTTAGCAGAAAAATTAGGCCAAATGTCCTGACTTTTGATAAGGTGCTTTTTACTAGGTTAGGTCATCTTCTATTTCACTTGCATATTTTCAGAATGCTTTGTAAAATGCTAGATATACACGTCTTGATAAACATCAACATGATAAGCTCAAGAGTTTACATAACTGAGAAACTGACTCAAGGAAAGGGTCAGAAAGAAAAAAGGTTATTTCCTTACTTCTTTGCATGATGCCACCCTCCAGACCAGTTAATTGCTACTTTGCACATCCCGTCGATCAAGCACTGGGCAGCTGTGATTGTAGCACCTCCTACAGCGGCAGCATAGTCAAATATCCCTTCAGTAGCTGGGCAGTCATAGCCTGAGGGCAAAAGTTGGAAGAGATTGTTAAAGGTGAGCTGGAGAAAGAAGAATAGGTTGAGGTGTTACCAAAACATATTCTACTAAAAGGCCATTGTGCTAACATCAGCTCCAACTGGGACAGAAACATTTCTAATATTGAGGAGGGAAGATTTTAAAATTTTAGAGCTAGAAAGGAAACACATTCAAGATGAGCTAGTCATATCCTGCACATGATGAAACCAAAGCCTGAGAGGTAATGTGCCTTTTTTTCCCCCTTTGGACAGAGTCTTGCTATGTAGCTCAGCTGGTTGCAAACTTGCAGTGATCCTTCTGCCTCAGCCTCCCAAATGCTGGGATTACAGGCATGTGCCACCACACCTGGTGAGGTGATGTATCTTGCCAGGGTTCATACAGCCTTCAACGCAGGTCTCTTGACCCCCCCCAGTCCACTGTCCTTATACTAAACTATCTCTTTGGCTACATACAGTTTTAAAAAATACATCTGTTTAAGTTCTGGCTAAGTTTTTCACCCAGAATATAAATAGGTACTAAAGAGCTAAGGTTACAAGACAGCTAAGTCAGCATACATACAACCAGACCACATCTGAGTGCTGCCATTAAGGACTCAGCAACTGAAAAGTTTCTCTTCTACCTGATCCATTATTCAGTTTTTTTCAGTTCATATGATTTACTTGGTCAGTGAGCTCTGTGTGGCAAACCAAGAGATTAAAATAGACAGTTGGGGCTGGAGATGCAGCTCGGTGGTACAGCATTTGCCTAACATATGCAAGGCCCTGGATCTGATCCCCAGCCCTCCCTTAGATTATTTAATTAAAAAGAATTAGAAACTACTATACGAGTTATAAGTAGTATGATCTACGGATGGAGGCTGTAGATCTCCCATCACTGTCTGGTAAGGATCTTACCTAGCCCATATTCTATGGAGTCTGGATGATCATCATCACCTTCCTGGCTCACCTTCTGAAGGTGCTGCAGATAGGCATCAGTATGGAAGGTGGCCATCTCCTCCATGGAGGCCACTTTGGGCTTCACTATCCTAATAATAACAGAAAGAACAAAGAGAGGTGAGTGAGTCAGAGACAGAGTATGCCAGAGTATGCCAGAGGTTGGACACAGGAGCCAACAGTCTGAGCAGAAAATATAACTCCTAGCTTCTGGTTCCAGGGGGAATGAAGTAATAAATACATTCTGTTCCTCTACTGCACTGCACAGCCTTCACTTCCTCGCATCTATGGTAATGACTCAATTAATAAGGGGCAAGAGGATAGATTTTTCTCTTGAGTTTATAAGTAGGTAAAAATAAGTGAATAGTTATATTTAAGTTAAACAAGTAATTAGGAATCAAACACACGTTACTCTGTGAATTACAACTTTCACAACAAACCAATAGGCAGAGATATTTTCAACTGAATCACTTGCTAATTGGGCTTTATAATCCTTTAGGCTAGGTCTTTATTTTATTTTGTTTTTGGTACTGGGGATTGAACCCAAGGCCTGCATGCTAAGCATGAGCTCTACAACTGAGGTATAACCCCAGGCCCTTCTATCGTTATCTTAATAGACATCTGGATTATCATGCATTTTGAATTTGGCTTCAGAAAACTGAGTTCCTATCCTCTGTACTTACTAGCTCTATAAACTCAGGTAAGTTGACTATTCTATCCCTAGGTTTCCTCACTTGTGAAACAGGGAAACTTCTGGGACATACCTGTAGATTAAATGATAATATATTTAAAATTCTTTGTAGATAAACATCATGAATATTAAAGGATAATAAATAGGGAACTCAAAACATAAAATGTTTCTATACTTGGCTTTTCAATATTTACCTCTGAGAGAGGGGCAAAATAGTTGGACCTGGGGTTTACTCAGAACCTCTCAATCTAATCCTCATAGGAAGTGACAAATAAGAATGAATGAGAGAATAAAGGGAGTTAGCCTAACAACAGGTCTTACTGCCTCTAACCTCTAGCTGCCTATTTCCCATTTCCTCTTACTGACCCTACTGCTGCCACATTCGCTAGCCCTTGCCACTGAAAGGGTGGTACATAGACCAGCAGAATCAGAACCTCTAGGAGCTTGTTAGAAATACAGAACTTCAGCTTCACACCAGACCTAGTGAATCAGAATTTGTATTTTAACAGGATGATTTTTAAACAAGATGATACACCTAACAAGGTGACTCATATGCACATTTAAGTTGAAGGAGCACTGATCTAGGCCACAGAGAAGCGGTTGTAGTTTATTGTGTTGGATGGGAGCATGGCCATTAATTTATCACAGATTAATATAACTATATAGGCTGTGACGATAATGTAGGTGGTCGGAAGAAATGCTGTGGTACAGCCTCAGAAATTAAATATATAGCCAAGATCTAAGGATTCTTGCTTCTTCAAGAAAACATGCCTATACCATTGAGGTGAAAAAATTTCCAATCAAAATAAAGTTTTATAATTTCTTGGACTATGTTTTCCAGACATAGTATCTTCCATCTTCCTCTTATGGCGCCATCACATTTTGTGAAATGTTAAAGTTATAAAATACTTACCAAAAGCCTCCTTGCTTAATATAAAGAAAATCAGACAGTTTTGCTTTGCTTTGATATCTTGTTTGCAATAAAATACTTTTTGAAATGTTAACATAACTTTAATGAATGTCATATCACTATGCTTACCAAAAATATGGTTGAAAAATATACCTTAAGAAGGTACATAACATGACTTTGTTACTAATAAGGATTAAATCTGAAAGCCTATTATACTACTTTCTGGGAGATAGAAGCATACTGCACTGGCTGATGTTTCTAGTCATCCATTGGCCAGAAAATGTCATAAGTAATCTTACACATGGCAAGTTCATAACAGCTGCATTTATAATGACACCAAATACAGAACTGGCAATAAACAGCAAACTCAATTTTTTTGAAAGAAGCATTTTACTTTCTTTTGAGTTTCAGCAGTTTGCTTGGGTCTTGACTTGTCCCCAAGTTTACCCATTAAAGGTTGGTAGTGGTGGTAGCATGTTTTAAAGTCTTACATGGAACACACTCCCCACCTGACTGGGGTGGGTGGAATACCAAACAAAACCAGAACACCTCCCAGGTGTACCTCACCTCTATAAAGCACCTAACACGCCCAGCAATAAAGTCTTAGGGTCTTAATCGCTTCATATACTTTTTGCAAGTTTTCTTAATTCTTTAAGAACATTCATGGGATTATAGGCAGGTTACAAACACGGTGAATACTATCACAAAAAGCTTTTTATTTATTTATTTATTTTTAAAAAGTACCATTTTCTCTCTAATTTGCCCCATTGTGAAGTTCATTAAGGCTACAACTACTTAGCTTCAGGGATGACAGGTGTTCAGGAAAGATAACTTACCTCATTTGCTTATGCAGTGCATATGCTTCAATCAAAGAATGTACCATACTGGCCTAAAAATTCAGCATAAAAAAGGCAGAAAATAGTCTTACAACTTTAATTCAGTGCAATCCCATCAACTTGACCATCCTAAACGAAGGAACTGTCTTAACTCTCCTCCCTTCAGTTACTTAAGTTATGATACACTTTAAAGAATACAGTTAAATACACTGTAGACAATACAAAGTATCAAAATCGCTGAGACGGAAGCTACTTGGCCTTACGCAGGTGATGGAATACTTTTCTTCACCAGCTTCTTTTCCACTTCAGCGATTCCCTTGTAGTGGAAACCGCATCCCCTCCGCGCCTTCCCCTCCCCCACCTGTCCGTTGGAGCCGGGCAGAGACGCGCAGCGCTCGGTTTAAGAGGACACTTTCTCCTGGTGCAGTTTTAGGTACCGGACACAAAATTTCTGCTGAAGACTTTCCGCAGCCCAGTCTCCTCTCCTCTTTCTAATGCCCTCTAGTCCACACTTCTGCCTCCTACCCCCAAAGCCCACGGTCTTTCATCTCCAACTCTCTTACCCGTTTGGGGACCTTGGCCAGGGAGTCGCACATGCTGACATACTCAGGACTATAGATGTAAACTGGGGGCAACGAATGCCCACCGTACGCCGGGTCTTCTGGCTCCTCCATCTTCCACTTCGAACCGTTTCGGAGCCACCGTCCGGATCCTGCTTTTTTCGGACTCAGCCCCGGCTCGAGTTCCTGCTCCTCTGATCGACCGCAGCTGTGCTCCCTGGTCAACATTCCCTCTTATTTTTTGAGATCGCCGGAGATACTGTTCCCGCTCCCCATCCAATTGAGGGAATGGATGGGACTTCACAGGTCAGAAGCTCTTCATTTAGGGACCACAATTTTTTAAAAAAGGTCTAGGCAGATATTTAAGCCCAAATAACTGCCAATTAGGATCGATTTTTTTAATGGCACAAATAAGTACGGTCAAAACTAACCATCCTTGTTGCCCTACGGGGCCATTTGAGATGAGGTCAGATCAGCTTGCGAGCATGCTGGGAGATGTAGTTTACAGAGGTTTTGAGCGGCGGAAGAGCCGGGTTTAGTCACAAAAATTGCAGCCAATTTGAGTTGTAGCGCCTAAAAAAACCGCAACTCAGCTCTTTAGGAATTGTTTCAGACTGCAAATATAGCCATTTTAAATGTTTAAAGATAGGTACAATGTGGCCATCTAGAGCCTATTACCCAGCTACATCAGCTGCTAAAGGTGGGTTTTTCTGGGGGAGGGGAGACTACTTAATGGTAGAAATGGTTTGAAAAGTTTGCACAGTAAATCCTGTGAAGCAACTGTAGTTCATTGCTTTTCATCGTTGTCTATATAAGAGTTAATCTTAATAATTTACTCTGGCAAATCTAATAGTATTTTCCCAAGACACTGGCTGGTACTGTAGAAATTGCTTGATAGATTCAAATAAAGCAATAATGTCAAAAATACTCCTTAAAGGTTTATGTAACAGGAAAGATGCAAGAAGATATTTTCAGTGGTGTTTGGAAACTGCAGCTCTTCTTCCCTCCCTTCTTTTGCTTCTGCAGCTAAACAAAGGTTACTAAGGAAATACTTTAGGTTTGGTGTGTGGGTTTAGCTGGATTACTCTGAAGCAGTTTTAGAATTGCCAACAGCATTTCCAGGTTCCTGGATACCCCTGTGATCTGACACAAGCTGGCCAATGTTTAGGTTCCCAATCCTCACATAAGCCAGAACTGACCTACTAGTACTCCTAAGACAATCCAATATTTATTCTTTCTTTAAAACCTAACTTACTCTTTTTTTTTTTTTTTTTGTACCAGGGATATCTTGCACTTGCGAGGCAGGTGGTGGAACCACTGAGCTAAACCTGGCCTAGACCTAACTTACTCTTTACACATTTATCCAGCATTGATATATATGTACTTTGGATGTATTATCTCATTTCATCCTTGCACATACAGTTTTATGAAGGTTTAATATGCGCATTTTACAGATGCAATTTGGAAAGGACATAACCATTCAAATTCACATACTTAACAAGCAGAAAAGCAAGAATTCAAAATCAGGTACACCTGACAATGGAGCTTTGAACATTCCTTTTACTATATAAACTTGATCCTGCCAGGATGATTTTGTGTTACAACCTAACTTTGTTCAACTATCCATTTAGTATCCCCTTAATATTTAGTGTACTGGAAATAGTGTGGGTGTGGGTGTTTGTGTGTGGTTTTTATTCTTTAACTAGAATGTAAGTTCTTAAGCTTCTTTTATCTCTTCCCACTACAAGTAAGTCAAAGCTTTGCAATCATTCAGTCATCCATCAAACATTTGTCCAACATCAGCTAAATATACAGTACATCTGTGATTTAAAAGATGAAATACAGTCTGATCTCTGCTCTCCAGGAATTTGCATTCTTGTAGACAAGGCAAATGCACAGGAAACCATATGTGATGCAGAGGGAGATAATGAATATAAGATGTTTGGTTTACTTAATAAATGACCATTAAGTTCTTAATAACTGATACTCAATAAATGGTAAGGATTTTTACTTGGTAGCATTTAAGAAAGTATTAGAGGATAAACAGGAATTTGCTTTGTGAAGATGAGAGTCAGAGGAGGGTATGCTGACTGAAATGAGTGGCATAAGCAAAAACACAAAGGAGTAAGTTTCTAGTTGAGTTTAGCTGAAGGGGTCAGAACATGAAGGGCTCTGAATTACAGGGCAAACAAAATAGACTTCATACTGTGGTACACGCATTACACGATTTTTTGTTTGTTGGGGGAGGGGCTGGGGATAAAACCCAGGCAAATATTTCACCACTGAGCTACACCTGAAACTGTTAGACGGAAATCTTTAAAAAATTTCTACAGCAGCAGTGTGTAGGAAAGATTGGCCATTAAAAGACTAGTGGCAGTGAGTACCACAACTGTCCAGTTAAAAAGTGAGGAGAATTTAAACGGACTGGCAGCAGTGGGAACAGAGAGGGAGAAATAATACACCATATAGGTTCAATAGGACTTCCTTACTGGTTGGATATTGGTATATATATATATATATATATATATATATATATATCTTAAAAATTTAAAAACAAAACTCCTGATTTCCCTATCCAAGTCTATTCCATTCCTTTCTGATCTTTCATAGCTCAACAAAGATACCAACATCTATCAAGTTGGCTAAACCAGAAATTTGGGAGTTATTTGTGTTCTCTCTCTTTTGTTCATGTAAAGATCCAATCCATCAGCAATTTCCATCAATTCTACTTCCAAGTCATGCCTCATATATATCTACTTCTGTCTCTCTGCATATCTACTACCTCAGTCGGCATATTATTATCTCTCACCTGGACTTTCTGCAATATTAATCTGGTCTCTACTTTCACACTTGCTATCCTACAACCCATTCTCTTTCGGCCACCACAGTGTCTAAAAAAAGAAGGAAATGGGATCATGTTACTAAAACCTACCCCACACCACAGTGAGAGTTTTTGAGGTAGAAGAAATCATTTTTGAAGATTTCTATTTATGGAGGTTTAGAGGGGAAAAAAAGATCCTAGAAAGGAGTCAAAAGACAAATACAGGTAGTTGGCTGAGAACGAATGTGATACAGTTTCCCAGAAATCAGGGGAGGAGAGAATTTCAAGGAAGAGATAATAAAAATGTCATGTATTGCAAAAGGATTAAAAAAAAAAACACCCTTTCTCTGTTAGAAGCTCATTGGTGCCCTGGGAAGGAGGGAAAAAAGAAGGTAGGAGAGGAAGCCAGATTGTTAGGGGTTAAGAAATGAAGCCAACACAATTAAGTGTAGCTTCCTTTTTGATGAAATGTAACTATGAAAGGAAGGAGTTAATCTTCTGTCAGGCTGAGGGGACATCAGAGTCTAGTAATTTTTTTTTAGTATGAGTGAGAACTGTGTTTATAGACAGAAGGGAAGGAGTTTATGGGACTGTAGGCATTGACTGAAAGGTGAAAGCCTGACAGCCCAGCAAGGAGGATAAAAGGACTTGGCCTGGGCCTTCAGGGATAGGCAGTGGAAAACAGAGCAGGATAGACTGACCAACTGTCATCCTAAATTCTGAACTCTAATCAGATGGCATAAAAATCGGTTGTTTTACATATTCATTTACATCTAGCAACAGATAAGCAAACACTTCAATACATGAGTGCTTCTTCTGAACTGGAAGCAGTGTCTTAGTGTAGAACACAATGTGGCAAGATGATTCAATTTTGGAGAAAGATAAATTGTTGCACAGTGCTCTGGAATTGGCAGCTTGTTCCTGTCACAAATTTAACTCTCCCAGGAAGAATGGACCTTTGCTCATGATTGAGACAGAATACAAATCATACTATAGGTCTATAACTTCAATTTTCTACATGCTTAATTAATACCCATATGGTCCTTAAATTGGGAGGAAACCTATTCCCAGGGCCCTGGATTTGCAGTTGTGGAGGACTTGAGGTCAGAGGAAGTAGGTTGAATCTTGGCTCCAAAGCTTGCTCTGCTAACGACCCTGAGCAAGTTACTTGACTCACTTTCTTCAAACATTATCACCAAAGGTAATGTTGGAACCAAAAAGATGAGATTGGATTGTGTTACTTCTTTTGGTGCTCTCCCCTGCCTTCACTCACTGGCAGAAGCAGGCCAACAAGGAAAGCAAACACATTATAAGGGCACTATTCCTTTAGCTACCTTCTTTACTCATTTCACCAATCTGTCCACTGATGGTTCAATGGACTGAACTTTTTTTTCTCACTACCTTCTAATGTCTTTTCCTTGAAAAGTGTAAGTTATAATGAATGTGTATTCCAGAGTCATACTGCATAAGTTCAAATCCCAGCCCTACCACTTATTAGCAGATTGTCCTTTGGCAATTTGCTTTAACTCTCAGTGCTTCAGTTCTCTCACCTGTAAGATGTGGACACCCAGCAATATCTACCTTACATGGTGACTGTGAAGTAAGATAAGATGGCCTGTGCCAAGTACCTATATAACAATGGCTGGCTTTTGGTAAACACTGAACTATTGGTTGTTTTAAGGACCATTATGCCAAATATTCCTTAATATTTTTGGAAAGCTTCTCCTCACTGTTATCCTTATCTGCATACCACTACTGAAAGAGTACTACTAAAGGTTTGAGAATGGGTCCTTGACTTTGAGACATAGCCTTGCAAGAAATCAGACTTCTACTAGGGCTTGTTGGCACACACCTGTGATCTCAACTACTCAGGAGGCTGAGGCTGTAGTATCACACATTCAAGCTAGGCTGAGACCCTGACTCAAAATAAAATAAAAATTTAAAACGAGCTGAGAATGTAGTGCAGCAATCCCTGGGTTCAATCCCCAGTATTGAAAAAAAAAATCACACTTCTGCTGAATATAAGTTGGCCATATCATCCAAGCAGGAACACTTCCAAGAGTGACAGTATGCTGTTTTAAAAAATAGGTATAAATGTTGGCTATTTTGGATAAACCATGACCTGAGGTCCCTCAAATTAAGTAGAAAATGAAGATTAAATGTGAAAAATACTGTATCTCCACTGTATTAGTACAGATACTAGATATTCAGTGAATACAAAAAGGGATGGTAGAGGTTTGTGAATTATGGCTAAGAATGACAACTTTTACTCTACTAGTTGTATAAAATTTCTAGAGTGTTGTGGAACTTAATTAGCCAGGATGGGACTGTAGAGACACTGTTCGTCCTTGATGGATAAATCCTCTTACTATGGAAATGGCTAATAAATATTATAAACAAGATTACGTCAAATATTTATAATACTTAAGAGAAAAAACTTTTAAAATATCCACCAGTAGTCCAGAAGTACCATTTGTACACAGTGGAAATACTTCTTATTCCTTCTTCAGGACACTTTCCCCAAATACATCAATAAGCCTATTTCAGTTTAGTGAGCCTAACTTTAGTGAATATGTATTTAAACAAGAAAACTGTTTCTTTACATATATTATCTAACATGTAATGTATGGTATATGATATATGTATTAATATCACTCTCATTTAACCCAATTAATTAGCTTTGACTATACTATATAATTAAATAAAAAGTAAAATAAGGTCATAAAATAAACTCCAATCACAAAAACACATATAAAGTTTTGTGCATAGGCACCAGATATGATTTAATTGGAAATTCTTATTCTTTCTTCTGTTTTCAAAAACAGGTGTTTTTAGGTTGGGTGTGGTGGTACATACCCATAATCCCAGAACACAGGAGGTTGAGGCAGAAGGATCACCATGAATTCAAGGCCAGCCTGAAGTACATAGTGAGACCCTGTCTCAAAAACCATTTTATATATATATATATATATGTGTGTGTGTGTGTGTGTGTGTGTGTGTGTGTGTGCTTTAAAAATGTTTAATATGTCTTTTTAGTATCACACATTTAAAATGAAGAAAATACCAGTAGGGTTTTCTGAAATGTTGCTTTAAAAGTTAAATATCACTGTAAGGGGATCATAGTGACAGACAAGTGTGTAAACCAAGAGAAATGCAGCGATCAGTGTCAGTGTCAGTTCACCCAAATGAGTACAGGAAGGAAAAGTGGCTTTTGTATGTGAAACTTAGATGTACATTCTATGATTGGATTATATTTATAGCCAGTGAAAAGACAGTTTTAGAACAGCATGCATTTTATCTTTAAATGTGACCAGAATATCATGCAATCAAAAAGCTGCTTGCTGTGTTTCCTTCTGCTTGAAGAGACGTTCTTAAAAGGTAGACTATCCTCTCTTTGTTTCCATCATCTGTTTTTTATCACCCTACTGTGTTCATTTATTCTGCGTATTCATAAAATTGTCATGGTTCATAAGAAGTGTTTAGTCTCCCATCCCCATGATTCCCATTCTGTTTTTAGAGAATACCCTTAAAAATCTGAGGAAAGGAGGGGGTTGAAGTAGAAAATTATCTGAGAGAAAACAGGGAAATTAGCAGAGTCTTCACCCATAAGTCAGTAGAAGGAAAATTAGGAAAAACCTTTGCCAAGCAAGGCTACTTCCAAGTGGGATCAAAGAAGAGGACTGATGACATTCTTCCACTACCCTTTGTGTGTCAGCCTGTGGCCACTGACACCTGTCTCTCACATGAAACATCCATGGCATGTAATCTGTCAAATGTAGACACAGACAGATATACAGATATATCAAAAACTACTTACATACTGCTTAATTACTTAGACACACAAACAGATATGCACAGGTGTTTATAATAGATATATGCTCACAGATACTAAGATATATAAGGATGTGAACACAAAATTAGGAAGTGAAAAGATAAGTAAAACAGTTTAAGAATAGATGTGGGAGGGTTGGACATGGTGTAAAGTGAATAAGTGAGTGACACAGAGACCAAGAGAAGAGTGTGCAGCAGCAGACTGGACTGCTGAATTTCTCTTTGCTGCATATAGAGGCTTCAGTTATTCTCCATGTTGTGTCTGGACCTCCTCTTCTGAGGCATTGATTTGGGGCACAAGGCTGTCTGCAGGGAACCAACCACATGTGATGCCCTGTTGGGTCCCTATGTATAAGAAACTGCCCAGGCATTTTCTCTCCTTTCCCTTCCTCTCTGGAACTGGGCTCTAGGCTCCATTTCTCTGGGTTATTTTGCATGTTCTGCTGCAAAGACATCTCTGGGCAGTAGCAATCTTCATAAAATGTAATTTAAAGTGTTAATACAGAGATCCTTAAATATACATGTTTGTTTGCATTTTTGATATTTTACCAAAATGAGAACTGGCATTATGTGTACAGATACAGAGAAGATAACAGTAGAGACAATTACTCTATGCAGAAACTCATCAGTGTGAAGGAACCAGTGAGTGAAAAAGGAAATCGTGATCTGGCACTCTGTTTTCTTAAGAAAAGGCACTTAGAACAGATATTTCCAATTTATAGAAACATAAAACCCAACAATTTAGATTCTGCTCACTTGAAATAACATCCCAAAGGACCCACCACTCATATACATAATAAAATCACATAAGAAAAATGAAGCTTTAGGAATAAGTTATTATTAATATCTGCACAGGAGTTAGAAAACTAAATTGGTAACAGATCTACAGAATAAAAATACATGCAAACTTTTATCAACCATGTGAAAGAATTAGATACAATAATTGAAAGGCCTGGTTGAGCATATGCACACTGGAGGGGAATCTCCAGGTAAGGAGTCACTTCTAAGGCAGTTAGTTTATTGGCAAAGTTCTCTCTTCTTGGGAGGGAGGGACAGAAGGGGGAGTGATCAGCCCTTAACATTTCAGTTCCATGCACAATCAACTGAGACAGGGACCAGATGTCGGAAGGCTCCCCGCAGCCAGGACTCAAAGCCCTCACTGCATGGCACAGATGCTGTGGGGGAGGAACTCCTGCACGTAGGTGGCAGCTGCCTTGGAGAGGTAGGTCATGGTGCCAAATCTGCCACTGGGTGCACTGTCATACAGAAGAGTACAGATGCCAGATGCAGGATCCTTTGCCAACATGGTATCATCTGCGCCGAGAGTTTTCTGTTTGGTTTTTAAGGGTGGGAAAATACAGGGGAAAGGAAACAATTACTAATCCTACTAAGTAATATCCTAATTAGTATTACCAGAGCGTCCTTCCCATCACCAATTAGTTGGCTCCTAGGCTGTTTAGTCAGGAAGAGATCAGGGTTATGTACAAAATGAGTGAATGAGTTTCTATACATGCATTTTCTGCTAAATCCTCAAACTATGTAAATTATTTAAAATTTTGTTTGGAATTTTCCCCATTACAATGAATTTTGAAAGCTAAATACACAGTAAAGGTTAATTAAATGAGTCATACCTGTTAACAGTGGAGACAACAGATACAAATCACTCTAGTGGGACTTGGTCTGACATCTTCTAGTACTATACTGATTTCAGCTTCTATTCTTTTATCTTGTATTTGATTCAGCAAATTTAATGAGCTTTCCAAGGCTGGAGTCTATGCTTGAAAGGGATCATATTTTCTGATACATGGACTGACAGCAATCCAGAATATTTAAAATTAGGACTGTCCTACAAAATCTTGGATACTTTCCTTTTTCATCCTCTCACAGTGGCTAAGAGAATGAAACACCTATTATACATTTTAGAGAGTTTTTTCCTATTGACAACAAGGCATGCTGTTCACCTTATGTGCTCCAACTCTTTTTTTTAATTACTGGTGTGAAATACATTTATTGTAAACTTTATAGACACAAAAATAGGTTCCCTAGGCCATTCACATGCACGTTAAAACCAAATAGTTGTGAACTACAACACTATATTATACAAATGATCATGATCTAATGTAGGCAATACTTTAGGTAGTTTGTACTCTTAAATGCGGTCAACTTCTTGGGAGATGTATTAAGAAAATAAGAAAAATGTAGACATAAAGGTTTCACTTTAACATTTTAACATGTTTTGCAAAAGCAAAGTAAAAGAAAAACCAAATTTTCTCTCTTTCTTAATAGTCCAGAAAGGAATATGATATACAATAATGTCTTATTAAGTTTGTACAACTACATAAAGCATTGTGACCAGGAATTTAAAATATAATGCTAATGTTATGCTTCAGGACATTTTAGGGAAACATAAGACCTCCTGAGTTTCAGACAACTTTACCATCTAACAGACCATCTTTACCATCTAACACAAACCACAAAGCACATGAGGTGGGGAGGATAAAAGGTGGTTGGATTTGATCTGTGCACAATGTATGCATGTGCTGAAATGTCACACCAAGTGAGCTTCATTAATATGCACAATTAGTATACGTTAATCCAAAGTAAAATAAAATGGCCTAGGGGTGTAGTTCAGCAATAGAACACTTGCCTAGCATGCATAAGAACCCAGTTTGATCCCCAGCACAATAAATAGATAAATAAATATCTTTACTAATTTTTAGAAAAAAACCATAGTGAAAAACAGAGGTCATTCAGTAGCCTACTTCTTTTGCAAACAAAGCTCAGAGCCAGTACAAAGGGGCTCCAGAAAAGAGCTACAAGGAATAGGGCACAAGAAAGCAACTTCAGCTTCATATGGAGCTTGGAATGCAGTCAGCTTTATGTCATTCTTTCAGAAAAACACAGGTCTACCTACCTGTTCTTGAAGGAACAAGTCATTGGCTATATGCACTATTTTTTCCACAGCAATGATGCTTCCGATGCTGTGAATTTCAATATCTGCCAGCATGGTGAGGACAAGGATGGCTTCAACCAGAAGCTGGCGGTATTCTGGCTGAGGTACACGATTCAGGACAGACTCCACATGGACAGAGAATTTAATCTCTCCTGGAGTCATCTGTTAATAGAGAAAAAGAAAATCAGTTCCTAGCAAGAACTCAGTTTCATCACCCCTGAGGCATCAATCACGTCCTCTGGAAGTCAGTAAAAATACTACATGCACGAGCAAGTTTTCATCCCCTTTAATGTAATAGATTGAATAAATTGGTTCAATCTTTTTGAAGGCAATCTGGCAATGCATATCAGAAGTCATAAAAGTATCAATACCCTCTAACGCATAACCCTATTTTTGGGCATTCATCCTAAGAAAATAATACAAAAGAGGAAAAAAGCTCTATGTGCAAGAGTGTTTATAACCACATGAGTCAGAAGTGCAGAACTAGAAGTGATCTAAGTCTAGGAATTGCTTTATAGATAATGGCATATCATGGAAAAGCAATATCCCGAGTTTTTATGGATCTATTTAGAAGAATAAATCTGATGACTGATGATAAAGGAAAAAGTATAAGTAGAACTTAAAACTGTATATACATCATTATTAGAATTATGTAAAACATCTATATGCTGATAGAATAAAATGGGTATTAAAAAGTATAAAGTTACCAGGCATGTGGTGCACACCTGTAATCCCAGCACTCAGGAGGCTGAGGTAGGAGGATCACAAGATCAAGGCCAGCCTGGGATACATAGTGAGTTCATGACTTTAAAAAGAAGTATAGGGCCGGAGATTTAGTTCAGTGGTGCCGCCGCCTGCCTCACAAGTACAAGGTCCAGAGTTTGATCCCCGGTTCAAAAAAAAAAAAAAAAGGAGTATAAAGTTATTTAAGGTGAAAGTGATTGAAGAATACTTTTTTGTAAAATTGCATTGAGCATATACTGTCAGGAGACAATGGAGATTTGAAATGTAAAGACCTGGGTTCACTCCTGTTCAATATTGTACTCAAAACATTAGCCAGAGCAATCAGGCAAGAGAAAGAAATAAAAGGGATATGTATAGGGAAGGAAGAAGTCAAATTATTTGCAGATGACATGATCCTTTATGTAAAAGATCCAAAAAATTCTACCAAAAGACTGCTAGAATTAATAGCCAAATTATGAGACAAAAAATTTCAAAAATTGTGATGTGTTGTACATATACCAAGTCCCTATGAGGAACATGTTCATTATGTACTACACACACATACAAAAAATATATATAGGAGAAGGGGTCCCAGAGACGGGGTGGGGGGGAAGAGGGAGGGTGAGTAGGGGATAAAAAAAAGAATTAAGATCCATCACGTATGGACAAACTCTCCATGATTAATGTAATCATTATGTACTATGAACATATACTAATTTTTAAAAAGTCAGTAGTGTAGCAGGATACAAAATCAACACAAAAAAATCAATAGCGTTCCTGTACACCAATGATGAACTCTCAGAGAAAGAAATTAGGAAAACAATACCATTCACAATAGCAGCAAGAAAGATTAAATACCTAAAAATTAAATTCCTAATCAAGGAAGTGAAAGAACTCTACAATGAAAACTACAGTACTCTGAAAAAAGAGATCAAAGAGGACATGAGAAAACAGAAAGATGCTGGGTGTGGTGGTACTCAAGGCAACATGGGCTGCTACATCGTGAGATCCTGTCTCAAAAAAAAAAATGGGGGGGGGGAAAGGAAAGATATCCTGTGTTCTTGGATAGGTAGGTAGAATCAATATAGTCAAAATGACCATACTTCCAAAATTGATATATAGATTTAATGTAATCTCAATCAAAATTCCAACAGCATTCTTTACAGACCTGGAGAAAACAATCCTAAAATTCATATGGAACCAGAAGAGACCTAGAATAGCAAAAGAAATCTGGGCAACAAGAGCAAGGCAGGAGGCATCACAATCCCAGACTTCGAGTTGCAGTACAGAGCCACAGTAATAAATACAGCATGGTATTGGTACAAAAACAAACGTGGATCAGTGGAACAAAACAGAGAATACAGAAATAACCCCAGGCACATTTAGCTATCCAATCTTTCATAAAGAGGACAAAAAATACACTGTAGAAAATGTAGCCTCTTTTAACAAATATTGCTGGGAAAGCTTGGTATCCACATGCAGAAGACTACAGATAGACTTATATCTTTTACCATGTACTAAACTAAAATCAAATTGGACAACAGACACAAATGTTAAAATAGAAACACTTAATCTGCTGGAAGATAAATTAGATAAAACTCTTGAAGGCATATGTGTGTAGGCAAGGACTTTTTGAACAGAACCCCATTTGCACAAGAAATAACATCAAGAATCAACAAATGGAATCATATCAAATTTAAAAGCTTCTGCATAGCAAATGCCAAATACCTACAAAGAAAATAAACATTATATGTCATATACATGAACTAAAAATATAATA
>NW_004624903.1:2923204-2933425 GCF_000247695.1 Heterocephalus glaber
TCTTGTGGGAAAATACCTAGCAGGGGAATAGCTGGGTCAAATGGGACCTCCAGCCCTAGTTCTTTGAGGTATCTCCACACTGATTTCCATAGTGGTCACACCAGTCTGCACTCCCACCAACAATGGAGAAGGGTTCCTTTCTCTCCACATCCCCGCAGGCATTTGTTATTGGTTGATTTCTTGATAGCAGCCACTTTTTTTGGGATGAGGTGGATATGATTGGTGTTTTAATAAAAGGGGATTATGGACACTTAGTCATGCATACAGAGAAGAAACATGAAGAGACATAGGGAGAAGATAGCAATCTATAAGCCAAGAAGAGAAGTTAAGTCTTTCACTGCTTTCAGAAGGTACCATCCCTGCTGACATCCTGATTTAGACTTCTAGTTTCCACAACTGTGAGAGAATAAAATTCTGCTGTTCAGACCACCTAGTCTGTGGTATTTTGTTATGGCAACACCAGCAAATTAACATACAAGCTTAGCACAATTTTCCTAAAGCACAATTGTTACTTGACAAGTAGAATCTATGACACATGGTCCCAAGCCTTCATATAGAAATTTAAATTGGATCTTGTAAGCAACAGAAATTATAGTATCTCTGATTCTTTTTTTTATTTTTCTGCTTCTCTTCCTCCTCCTCTTTCTTTTGTGGGCTACTGGGTGTTGAACTCAGGGCCTCCACACTGAGCTACATCCCTAACCCTCTTTTTATTTTAGGTCAGGATCTAATGAAGACATCAAGTTGCCCACACTAAGCTCAAACTTGTGATTCTCCTGCCTCAGTCTCCAGAGTCCTGAGATTACCGACATGTGCCACTATCCCCAGCTAATTCCTAATCACCTCTCTGTCATTTACTCTGGATTAAGCTCTATATCTAGAGTATGTTTTATTTTAAAAAAAATTTTTCACTACACTGATTACAGAAGTAGAACTGATAGGCAGGGGAGGGGTAATATCTTTTTTAAATTACTCCCTTGTAGAGAAACAGATTTTTCATATAACTTATGAATAAAGTTAGAATCACTCTAAGATATTTCTTGTAAATACAACCTGCTTGCAGATTTAATACTGGCACTAGCATGATATAAAATTAAACAGATTTAGTGCAGATGAGGTTTAACAGCCTGGCTAGAGGCAAACGGAAGACTCGTGTAAGAATTATTAAACGTTCCATCCCAGCCTATCACTCCAGGGCCCACCCCTTCTGACCTCAGCTTATCCTAGGGGACTGCTGCCAGTCAGACGCTGTGAGAGACTGAGGAAATGACAATCTTATGCCAGTGTTCTTGCAACCTCACTCTGCTCTGCAAGCACCCATTTTTCTTTTTCTTTTTTAAAGTTTAGAAGCCTTTTATTTGGTGTGAAAGAGAACCGTGATTGCTATTTTGTATTATTATTATTTTTAATTAAAAAAATTTTTATTTTAATGAAATACAAGTAGATATTAATAAAGAAAATATAAAAGCCATTCTACGAAAAAATAATTTTTCATAACAAAAATGATTATAGAATAACAATGGTAAATACACTGTGTATCATGATCTTAAAAGAATATATTTTCATTTGCTAATCTATCTCTTAACTCATTTCCTAATAATACTATACCTTTTTTCCATAAAACATTTTAATTATTAACAAAGTATCTTACACTCAGCATAATTTTGAACAGTTTCTTCCTATTTCACAATATCTATTATACTTTTTTGTCCTTATTTACACTTTCAGTTTCTCACACCAGAGAGATAGAGAATGATATTTACACACGTGTGTTCGATTTACTTCACTTAAGAGTATGGTTTTAAAGTTCATCCATTTACCTAGAAATGTCTCAAGTTTATCCTCCTTTATGGTTGAATAGTATTCCATTATATTAAAAAACCATATCTTTTTTTATCCATTCCTTAGTCGATGGGCATTTGAGTTGTTTCCAAGATTTAACTATTACAAACTGTGCTGCTACAAACATGGGTGCACAAATATCACTGTGCTATGATGCTCTTAATTCTTTTGGGAAGATACCTAGAAGGGGAATAGCTAGGACAAATGGGACCTATAATTCTAGTTTGTTTTTTTTTTTGGTACCGGGTATCGAACTTGGAACCTTGTGCTTGCTAGGCAGGTGGCGGAACCATTGAGCTAAATCCCTGGCTCTGTAATTCTAGATTTTTCAAGAATCTCCACACTAATTTCCACAGCAGTTGCACCAGTCTACACTCCCACCAACAGTGGAGCAGGGTTCCTCTTTCCCCACAGCCCCACCAGCTTTTGTGTTGGCTGATTTCTTGATAGCAGCCATTCTTTCTGGAGTGAGATGGAATCTCAGCATTGTTTTAATTTGCATCTTGAATGACCAATGATGTTTAACATTTTTTTATATATTTATTTGCTATATCTACTTCTTCATCTGAGAAGTGTACATTCATCTCAGATGCCCATCTTTGAACTGGGTCTTTAAATTTGGAGGGTCAGATTTTTTTCAATTCTTTATATGTTTTAGATATTAGTTCTTTGTCTGAGGAACCACTGGCTAAAATTTTTTCCCTCTCTGTGGGTTGTCTCTTCACTCCGTTGGTGATTTCTTTTGCTGAAGCACCCATTTTCCCCTTCAACTCTGGCCTCTGCCTCCTTTATTCCCTCTTGAGCATCAGGGAGTTGCATCATCAGCCCTGTGCTCCAGCCAGACACTTTCTTCTACCTCATCTTTCAGAGTATGGTTGACTTTTGGTGCTAATTCCTGGTGCCCTGTGTATTTGTGTGTGTGTGTGTGTGTGTGTGTGTGTGTTTGAATGAGAGGTTTAAAGAAAACCAGCCCATAAAAACGTTTGAGTACTACTCCCTGTGAGTTTCTCTCTTTCATTTACTTGTGACCTGTCATTTGCCAACATTCTTCTGCTGAGTCTCTCATAGAAGCATGCATGTAGGGCATTGTTATCCATTGACAAATTAGGGGAAGGGAATTGTGGTAAATCCACACAGCTCCTGGAAGGCTCACAGAGGTCTTATTAGATCTAACCAAACAACACACTTACGCAGAGATGGTCTTTTCTCGAGGTTCCGGAGGGAGCCCTACTGTCAAATGTTTCTGATAGGAGAGCAGGTCTGTGCAGGCCTAAAGAGAGACAACATAACATGATTGTTTCTGTAAAACCTCAGATTTCCACAAATATTTTCCTTCATAGCCTAGAAACATTTGTTCTTTCTTAACCTAAAAACCCACCAAACTTTTCCTCAGGAATACCATGAAGATCAGAAATGTGGGATTTCTGAGAAGGAATGATGAGGTCTTTTCATCTCCTAGGAGGTAGGAACTTTTAGTCCAGTGTAAATTCATTCTTAAAATCTAGAATTCTTATAGTTTATAACACTTCCAAAGTCTACAGTTTCTATGGTTCAGTAATGTATATTTGTCATTCACAAATAAAAAACTAAGTAAACATGAGAAACTTTATGTGTGAAAGACAACATCTGAAATGATTACAGGGTATATTTGCCTTAAAAAGTTATGAAAACCAAGTTGTTTTGGGTGCCGGGGGAAAAACCCAGGGCCTCATACATGGCAGGCAAGTGCTGTACCACTGAGACACACTCCCAGTCCTGAAACTAACTTTTTGAAAGCACCCCCATTTAGATCTGGTAAAGGGAATTTATACTACCTCATCGAGTGCTTCCACCTTCTTCCTTAAGATCCCAGAGATATATCGGATCAGGCCCCAGTGACGAATTTCTCCAACTTTGCCATATAGTTCAGTAAGAAGCTCTCTGACTGTAGCACTTCTTTCTTCATACAATTCTGTGTCCCAGTCAGGTCCTCTGGAATTTTAAAGACAGGACCACATAAATTAAACCAAATAAAACCCTTGGCAACCATCTTTTCTTTCATGGTTATAATAGATATACCTGTTTTTGTTAGGGCTTCTTCATTAGGAAACTGCCATTATTTACTAAGAATCCTTGTAAAACTGTAAGTAATGGTCAACCCCAAAGGCCAAATATCTAGAAAAGAATTTTTTAGTTTCAGCTATGCTACCATAAAATGTCCTTCTATAGCCTTCAATACAGCTGAAATTAAAGACAAAGATTTAACTACTGAAAGTTTACAAAATACATTATGCTTCAGGAACTAATGAAGAAAAAAGAAAGATGTGTGTTTATTATTAAAGGGTATGTATTGTTATAGTTTAAATCTGGGTGTCCCCCCAAGGCCTCAAACACTCATAGGTGGGGCTTTTGGGAGGTGACTGGATTATGGACATGTGATACTCATCACTGGATTAGTCCACTGATGAGTTTGTAGCTGGGTATGATGTTGGGAAGTGAGGGCTGGTGGAAAGAGGTGGGCCCGTGTGGGCATGGCCTGGAAAGGTCTATCTCCCTCCTCATCCCTTAATACCTCTCTGCTTCCTGCCTGATTTGCCATGAACTGTTTCTCTGCTGCCATGCCCCTCTGCCATGTTTCCTTGCCTTGGAGCCAGCTGACTGTGGACTGAAACCTCTACAAACTGTGAGCCAAAACAAACCTTCCTCCTTTAACTTTTGGTATTTTGTCAGGTATTTTGTCTTAGAGATGCAAAAGTAACTAAGGCACATCAACAATTATTGTTGTAGAAATAACGCAAGTCAACTATAAAGTGCCCTAAAAGATTTATAAAAGTTTCTGATATTGGGAATTTAATAACCATAAAGATAGATTATAATTAAATGATGTTAAGACAACCAAGTAGCCATCTGGAAAAAAAAGTTGGATCTGTGCCTCACTGTATGACTATAATTCCAGATGTATCAGAGATCTAAATGTAAAGTATAAGAAAAACATGGAAGAATTAGTTTAGAACTTTGGAGGGAAGAGGATATGGTTACAGTGCAGATGAACCTTGAAAATACTAAACTAAACAAAAGATGTTTGTCATAAAAATCCAAATACTGTACAACTCCACTTATATAAATGTTGAAAACAGGCAAATTTGTAGAGGCTGAAAGTAGACTGATGGTTGCTTAGGGAAAGGGGATAGAGGAATTGGGGATTGATGGATAAAGGGAGTGGGATTCTTTTTTGGGATAATGAAAATGTTCTATAATGGATAGTGGTGAAAGACGCACAACACTAACAATATATAAAAATCCATTGAATTATGTACTTGAAATACATATATTCTTTGGTTGATCAATTCACTTTCTGGTTTATGTGTAGTGTAAATTCCTTCCATACATGTGAAATGGTATATGCTAGGAGGTTTTCACTATAAATTTTGTGGGAGTGAATGATTGGAAAATATGCAAATGTCCATCAGTAGGAGACTGGTTAAATAAATTATGCTATATTCAAGTAATGGAATGCTATAAAACTATTAAGAAAATATACACAGATATAGATTGTGGTAGACTGCATTTCCCAAAATGACCACAACAATTTTGCATCCAGCATGCTCCTCTTACAATATGACACTCACAGTCCTCTCATCAAGAGGAGGGATTTGCTTATAACTAAGGCAAAAGTATCACTGCGTGATTTCTGAGGCTAGGTAAAAAAAATAACACAGCTTCCACCTGGTCTTCTCTTGGGAAAATTACTCTTAGAATCTAGTCATTATGCTGTGAAGAAACAGACACATGGGGAAGTAATTTGCAGGCATTCTAGCTGTATGTAATGATGTTCCAGCCAACAGTCAGTATCACCTTGACCCAGACATATCAATGAGCAAACCCTGTGATGACTCCAGGATCAGACACTGTCCCACCAAAACCAAATAAGAGACCAGAGCAAGCAGAACTCCCTAAGATCAGGAAAGCCCCAGAACTATTTCAGGTTTTTAAAATTTTAAACCACTAAGTTTTGGGGTGATTTTTATGAAGCAATAGTTTTAGTGAAAAAAGCAAGGTATACACAATGTATGTATTGTGCTAAATTTGGGTAAACAGAGGTCCAAGTACCCACAAATATATTTATATTTACATACATATGCATAAAATGACCCTGGGAGGATATACACGCAAAAACCGTATTGATTGCAAATGAGGAGGGGAACTTTGTATCTGGGAACGGAGACAGGAAAAAGACTTTTACCCTTTTGCTGTATATCTTTTTGTACTTAAAAAGTTCTGAAACATGAGAATGCACTCTCTATTTAATATATCAAAATTTTAAAAACGTGAAATTAAAAGTGATATAGAAAGAGTCATCAATCGATACAAAACCAGTGAGTGAAAATTTGAAGAATAATGGTATATTTACATAGTCTCAATGTATATTTTTATAAGATTTTTAAATATAAATGATATCGTAATGGGTTTACAGTAGAGGAACCTGGAAGATATTACCTTAGCCAAATGATCAAACCAAGTGATCAAAGTGAATACTACCAGCAATGGGACTAAATACTGTGTGCCTCCTGACACAACACAGAGAGAACTTGCATCAAGTCAGTGGTATTCTGCCAAAAAATGCATAACTAGAATTTACTCATGATGAAACATTTCATAAACCAAAATTAAGGGATGGTCTGCAAAATAAATAGTCTTTTTTTTAATGTCAAAAATATGGGAAGTAAAGACTCAGGAATGGTTCCAGATCAATGGTGATTCAAAATTACATGAAAACTAAATGAACTGCATGATTTTAGATCTTCTTCTGCAATAAATACATTATTACCTTTTGGCTGGAACCATCATCTTCCAGTAATTTGCCAAAATGACGAACACAAAAGGAAAGAGGAGGAGAACCTGGTATATGTTCTCTAGGCCTTTTAGAAAACATGGGGTTGTTCCTTTGGCCACATACACGCGAATCTACAAAAAGGGTGATACTGTATACATCAAGGGAATGGGTACTGTTCAAAAAGGAATGCCACACAAATGTTACCATGGCAAAACTGGAAGAGTCTACAATGTTACCCAGCATGCTGTTGGCATTGTTGTAAACAAGCAAGTTAAGGGCAAGATACTTGCCAAGAGGATTAATGTGCATATTGAGCATATTAAACACTCAAAGAGTCGAGACAGCTTCCTGAAACAGGTTAAGGAAAATGATGAGAAAAAGAAGGAAGCCAAAGAGAAAGGTACCTGGGTTCAACTAAAGTGCCAGCCTGCCCCACCCAGAGAAGCACACTTTGTGAGAACCAATGGGAAGGAGCCTGAGTTGTTGGAACCCATTCCCTATGGATTCATGGCATAAGCTGGGGATATAGCTCTGCCATGCAGCACCTAATTAGCGGCTGAATGCCCTAAGCCCTACTTAAAAATAAAAAATCATCTTGTGTTGTAAGGATGGTTTTCTTAATTGAACAGGTGTGTGGTGCCTTTACCTCAGAGAAACAAATATTTGGAGCAGATTCTCATTATACCCAGTTAATTGTGTCAGGTCTTTACTCTTTAGTGTTTTTCTTGCTGAAAGATGTGAGGTATTGTGCAGATGTATATCCAAATGGCCAAATATTTACGAAATATTTATATTGGCTTGAAGATCCTCTAAATCACCTTGGGGACAAGATGTATCAAAATAAATGGAAGTCAATATATGGCATTTCAGTTAAATAAATTGTTTAAAGCACCCTTAAAAAAATAAATACATTATTAGGTTAACAGAGAAATCTAACTGAGGTCTGCAGATAGATAATGCTGGTAATATTGTTTTAAAGTTAATTTTCTGGTTTTGGCAATTATAGTGTGATTATGTGAGAGTTCCTACTTTTTTATTCATTAAGTTTATTGGTACATTGTAGGTATACATTATGATTGCATTCATCATTAGGAATTTGTACCTATAGATGATATATCTTGGTTTTTTTTTTCCCATTCCCTTGCCCTCCCTTCCACCCCTCCACCCCTCCTTATTTACAAAAAACTTTGTTTACATTGTTTCCTTTTCTCATATTTATTCCTTTCCCTTCTTTCCTTTCCCTAGCCCTCCCACTTCCCCTTCCCCTTTGAACATTTTCTTTCTATTTCACATTATCTATTACACATTTTGATCCTTATTTATACTTTCAGTTTCTCACACCGGAGAAACTACTCGGTATTTACACATTTGTCCTATTTATTTTACTTTAGAGTATGGCCTCAAAGTGCATCCACTTAGCTATAAATATCTCTAGTTTATCATTCTCTATGGCTGAATAGTACTGCATTTTATGAAAAAAAACACATCTTTTTTATCCAGTCTTCAGTTGATGGGCACTTGGGCTGTTTCCAAGTTTTAGCTATTACAAACTGTGCTGCTATGAACATGGGTGCGCATGTATCACTGTGGTATGATGTTTTCAATTCTTTGAGAAGATACACAGCAGGGGAATAGCTGAGTTAAATGGGATCTCTAATTCTAATTTTCCTACTTTTAAGGAAATGCACACTGACATATTTAGGGGTATATGGGTATCATGTCTACCAATTACTCTTAAATGGGTCAAAAAATAATGTATGTATGTATAAATGAGTGTATATGATAGAGAGAAAGAGAGCAAGAGTGAGAGAGCAAGAGAGCGAGAGAGCGAGAGTCACACTGAAGACATGCTGCATTTGAGGATACAATAAAACAGTCACTGACCTCAAGGAGTTTCGTCTAGTGGTGTGAGATATATACATAAAAATTAACATGGCAATATAGTATTAGTCATGTGTACTGGATTAAAGAGGGGTACTTAATGAGCAGGGAGTAGGAAAGGGTGCAGTTTTGAGGTGACTTCTTGCAGGGTATGTTGGGAGCTGGGTCTTACTGGATGACTACAAGTCAGCCTGAAGAAGAGGGAGAAGAGAGGATAGCATGAGTAAAGACACAGAAGTGAGAATCAGCATAGTGCTGATGAAAAACTACCAGCACTTTGATGTTACTGGAATACCAATTTTACGATATAAAATGGTGAAAGAGGAGTCTGGAAGGTAGGCAGGAACTTTATTATAGAAGTTCTTATGTGCCATTTCAAGGCTCTTGAACATTTTCCTCTGTTGAAGGGTAGCAAATTGAAGAATTTTTAAGGAGGGAAGGGGATTTGGTAGGAAGAGCACATTAAAAAGATCTCTGTGGGGCCAGGGATTTAGCTCAGTGGCACTGTGCCTGCCTCACTGGCACAAGGTTGTGAGTTCAATCCCCAGTGCCAAAAAAAAAAAAAAAGTCTCTGTGTAGAATTAGAAGACCAATATTTGACAGCACCTAATGAAATAATAGATCAGGGCAATGACCACCACTGGTTGATAAAATTATTAGGAGAACAGCAAATGAGGAATTTTATGATAGCAAAAACAGGCTAACAATACCTGATAACTCTTAATGTGACAAAAAAAAAGGAACAACCATGGAATAGGGCATAGCTCAATGGTAGACCCCTTGCTTAGCAAGTCGCGAGGCCCTGGGTTTGATCCCCATACCCTCACAACAGCAACAATCAGATGCTATGTGCCTCCAGATGTGAGATAACAGAAGCACACAATACCACCTACAAAGCTGTCTTACCTAAAAATTTGAACCTCAATATTCCAAGCCTATAGACTTACCTACCAATTTATAGGTAATACAAAAGAGAGAGGAACATGTTAAAACAACATCATGAAGGTGTAATCAGCAAAATGCACAGTGTAGAAAACTCTAAAGGACAAACAACTAGCTTATTCATAAATAGTCAAGAAAAAAAGAGGGAGACCGTAGATATTAAAAAACACTTCAGGTGCAGAGGAGGCTTCTGGGCCACCTTAGCACCACTCCCAGCACAGATGAGGCTTCCAGGCCAGTGTACCACTGCTCCCAGTGCAGAGGAGGCTTCTGGGCTGCCGTAGCGCCAATCCCAGTGCAGAGGAGGTGAGCCGCGTGGGCGCCGGCAGCACACACATATCGCACCCCACACCTCACCCCACACCCCTGCTGAAATGAGAAGACACATAAACAAGTCTCAAAACCAGACTTCCAGATTACCTACAATAACCCCAAAGGGAAACAAGATGGAACACTCTGATACTCAACAACCTGGACTCCCTGAACTGGCAACAAAAGAGGATCTGGAAAAAAGGAAATCAGAAATAATTTCTCAGATAACAGCAATGATTGTGCTCATAGTGCAAGATGTGATTGATAAATCGACAAAGGAGCCGAGGAACATGATGCGATCCCAACATAGGAAACAAATGGAATCCACAAAACAGATGCAAATAGATTTCCAGGAGATTAAAAACTCCATTGAAAGTCTATGCAGCAGAATGAGCCAATGTGAGGATAGAATTTCAGATATAGAAGATAAG
>NW_004624903.1:2938974-2961648 GCF_000247695.1 Heterocephalus glaber
TGAAGGGAGGACAGGGGAAGGGAGAAAATAAGAACCAAGAGAGATTATGTAAAGGTGCAAATTTCCAATGATGAATGTCATTATATTTTGTACCTAAAATGTACCAATAAAATAACCTAAATATCAAAAAAACCCTCTTAACACATATAATAACCAAGTACAATATGTGAACCTTCATTGCATCCTGAAGTAAACAAATCAATTGCAAAAATACTATATGTTCTTCAGACTGGGTAATTCTAGAATTCCATCTTGAAGTCCACTGTTTCTATTCTCTGTCCTCTACCGTCTTTTTATTTTTGTTTCTATATTACTCATTTCTACATTTTCCATTTAGTTTTTCTTTACATTTTATAATTTATTTTCTTTTCATTCAATTTTTTTCATTTGTTTCATGGGTATTTAAATTGCTTATTGAAGTTTTTTTTCTTTTCCCTTGGTACAGGATATCAAACCCAAGAATGCTCAATCACTGAGCTACACTCTCAGCCCTTTTTTATTTTGAGAAGGGGTCTTACTAAGTTTCCCAGGCTTGCCTTGAACTTGTAATCCTCCTGTCTCAGCCTCCTGAGTAGCCTGAGATATTATAGGTGTGCACCACCATGCCTGTCTTGTTGAAGCATTTTTATGATTCCTTTAAAAGCCTTTGAAGTTTCCAACATCTTCATTATCTCAGTGTTGCCTCACTGCTTGTTTTTTTTCTCATTTAAGTCCAGATCCTCCTGGTTCTTGGTGTGACAAGTGATTTTCAATGGTGTCCTGGACATTTGAGATATTATGTTGTAAAAATCTGCAGCTTATTTAATATTTTTTTTGTTTCACAGGCCTTTCCTGACATTAAAGTAAGGTGGGTGCTGCCTCATTACTCCCTGGTGGGGATAAAGTCCATGTTCCCCATTCAGCCTTCAATGATATATGGTGCCTCATTACGGCTGAATTGGGCTAGACAGCCAGCCTTTCCCCATTAGGCTTTCCCTTGTACCTGGATGGCACAGGAGGGGCACATTGTTACTGTTCTCCATGCAGCCTCCGCTAACAGTGCACTAGCAATGAGTGGTGGTGAAAGCCCTGACTCCACTAGGCCTCCTCTGACACTACTTTGGGGAGGTTTTCCCTATTATTATTGGGTGGGATGGACGTTCAGGCTCCCCATATGATCTCCACTGATACTACAAGAACAGGGCTCTATTAAACCCTGAGGGGAATCAAAGTCCCAGATCTCTCTGGCCTTCACTGATACACTGTGGCAGTGGGGAAACAGGATAGTGCCTGCCTTGTTACAGCTGGGCAAGCATGGATGTCAGAACTTCTTACTCAGTTTTGTTGACAGGGGTGGGGCCCCAGTTTTTTAATAGTACTTGGCCAGAGTAGAGTAGTTATTGTCTAAAAGTTGTCTGCCCTACAAGGCCGGGGATTTAGCTCAGTGGTTTTGTCACCTGCTGCGCAAGCGCAAGGACCCGAGTTCGATCCCCCGTACCAAAAAAAAAGTTGTCTGTCATGCTGTCCCTTTCTTAAGTCTTTCTTCTAGGAGTAGGTTGCCTTCCTTGGGGCTTTTGGCATCTGTGCCCCCTGGTGTTTCAGATTGCTGGCTTCTCCAAGATCCAGAACAGGATATATAAGGCAAAAAGAAACTCAAGAACCTACCACCATGTTGTTCCTTAGATACTGAGATCCTCAACTGGTCTGTCTTCTTCTCTCTATCTTTCAGAGTCTTTTTATGACTGTTTAAATAATTTTCTGAACTTGGCAGGACTACAGATGGATAAATGCATCCACTTCATCTTGTCTAGAAAGTCCAAGTGCTCCTTCCTTTAGAGTAAGTGAGAACACTTACTACAGCCTCACTCCCTCCTTAATCATAATGAAACCCTGTGTCTAGTCTCCTTTCCTTATTCTCTCAAGACTTTTTAAGGAGAAACTTGGAAACCTTCTCTGCTCACCCCTGAAAGCCTCATTATACATATAACAAACATTCCACACCCTCTTTGTATGTTTATGGCAAGAACAGCCTCAACATTCACACCACATTTAGAAGAAAGGAATCCATTCCTCCTCTTCATGGTTACCACAACATGAGAAAAAGAAGATGAACAGTTTATTTTTGTGTAGGCATGGATGGGCAGGAAAGGGGAATTCAATTTGGACATACTGAGTTTAAGATACAAAGTAGCTAGCAGGGTGCCTGACACATAAGCAAACACTTAAAAATGTGTGTGTGTTTTTAAAGTTTCTATATTGTTCTTTGTTTTGAGTTAACAATATATCTGTAGGTTTTACCAAATAATGGAGGCTTAATAATAACCATAATACTGATAGTAATGCTTATCAGTTATTGATCACCTATTACATGCCAGGCATTGTACTAGGCACATTAAAGATATTTACAATAATTCTACAAGGTAGGTGTAATCAAAATTTTGTGAGGACAGTCTAGGTTTTGCAGTCATGCAGAGTATGTTGCTCGATTACATTCAATTCCAGATCAGTGAAATTCCAAAGCTGAGCTCTATTTACTATAGGCTATAGTTTGGATCAGGAATACCCCTCAAGGCTCAAGTTTTAAAGGCCTGGTACTCAGCCCATGGCACTATTTACAGGTGTTGGAGACCTTTAAGAGGTGGAGCCTAGTGGTACATCTTAGGTTATTGGGAATGTGCCCTTGAAAGGACACTGTGGGACCTTGGCCTCTTTCCCCCCCTCTTTCTTTTGTATCCCGGTCATGAGGTAAACGGTTTTGCTACATGCTGTTGGCATGATAAGCTACCTTGCCAGAGACCTAAAACCAACAGGGTGACCAATTATGGAACAAAACCTCCAAAGCTATGAGCCCAAATAAACTTTCTCTTTTAATGCTGATTATCTTAGGTATTGTTGCAGCAATGGAAAGGTAACTAACATATTATACTATATTTCTTCTCTATATGAATATAGACTATATATATTATATATTGATAGATAATATAGATCACTTACTTCATAATATTCAGCATGTAGAGTATATCAGCTTGTTCCTGTAAGCTTGAGGTTTTCTTCAGCTGTGAAACCAGTGCTTTGAAGTCCACTTCCCCAGATTGATCTCTAGGAAAATGTATTTCTACACGAACAGAGGGAACCTTTATTTTGAGAAATGATGAAAAGAAATTAAGTTTACAAGTGTTCTTAAATGATGCCCTAGAATAAGTCATCTTTCCACTTCTAAACTTTTTCCATAAGAATTTTCTAAATATTGTTGAAATGTAAAACAAAAACAATGAAGCCACAGGACATATGACAAAGCAAAGTATCTTAAAGCCTAATTAGACAGACTTGCCCTCTTTAAGAGCTAACTGAAAAAGATACGTGTCTTCACCAGGATAGTGTTTTGTCTACCACCAGTTACTAACAGGAACCATAATGGCTAGTTCTATTATTTTCCATAAGATGACAGTTTTTTAAAGATCCAATAAAAATACCTCCTGTGCAAGTTTACCTGGTCACTCTGTGAGGGTTCCGGTGAGTCAAGTAAGTTGAATGAAGGATAGGAAGGCTGAAATAACTTCATAGGAAGATACATGTGAACATCTGCAAGAGGTTGACATTTAAAGGAAAGGTTAGTTAGGAAACCAATAAAAATGCATGGTTGACCTCAACAATGGGGTCACATATGGGTCAGTTCTTTATAGAAAAAAATGACAAATTTTTCCTTTTATGGTAATATCAAAGAAAAGAAATATGTATATTAGATAATTTAAAGATTTTGCAATTAATAAGTATATTTTGAATTGATTTTCTAGAATTGTACTATCAGCTGTACATAAAAGATATTAAATTTACTAATGTAATCAATATAACAATGAGGCCATGAATGATACTTTGACAGAGTACCACATATAATAGAAAGAAAGCAGTTGCATTTAATATTTTCTGGGCTTTCACAGAAGAATATTTGATGGCTAGTCCTTGCATTTCCCTGACAATAGGTGACTGGATGATACTATCTAGGGAATCAAAAAAATCCAGTGTCTGAGCAACTTTGAGATATCTCTAAGATTGTTACTTGCAGTCCATTGTTGAAATACTTACCAAAATGTCTAAAGAGAGATTCTCTTGTCATTTTCACCATTTTACAGATATACAGAGATACAAAACTTAAACAACTGTTCAAACAAGTAAGTAGCACATCTGGGAATTAAACTCAAGTTTCCTGATTCACAATCGAGAAATAAGACTTAATAAAGTTCATCTCTTTGCATAAACCCCTTCTCTAGGGAGCACACCCAAAAGGTATGTTAAGTTTTTTCCTATTATAAATGTTAAAGAATTCCCTAATGTTCACATTTAATATCTTTGATTAGTAATGGTCAATAAAGTTTTAGACAGCAAGAGCATGCATATCAATCATTCTCATAATTTATATAATGTTAATATTCAAGTCATCTAGACATTGCCAAGGAGCCCTTCTCTCCCTTCATATGCAGCTACCATAGAGGTGTTGAACACTCCCAGGAACCAGGACTCCTCTTGGCACTGTGTAGTAGAAGCCATCTCCCACTACAAACACTACTGAAGGAGGGTAGTGGTCTTAGGGAGGAGTTTGGCAAAGATGTGAAGAATAAGTACTATATTTGAGAAACACAGATCTATGTAGCTGGAGCAACTGAATGTAAAAGTTACAACTGGCCTAAGGGAAACAATTTTACTTAAGGGAGACCATCTCCCTCTCCATTGCATGGCTACCCTGTCATAATCTTGCAATGCTTTCTTTTAAAACAAAATTACTTCCAAAGGAGTAATTTTTCTAAAAAAAATCTCTTCTTACCATTTTTAAACTTTGATGTTCAAATTGAATAAGCTTCTTTTCTTTTGTTCTGTCTCTCCTTACTGTGCTTTTGGTTAATCCAGACTACATAAGCACTATCCTTAGTAAAACTGTATCTGATTCATTGATTTTACCAATGTTTGAGTGTTCCAGGTGCTGTCTAAGAGTCTGGGGATAAAGCAGGGAATAAAACAAAGTTCCTGCTTACAGTATAATCAATGCTCCACCCCCATTGCGGGCTTCGTGTCATCCTGTGCCTGACTCTAATGAGTCACGGCATTACTCACTCTGTACATGCAGCTCCTTAGCCTTGGTCACCAAGGACATTAAGTTGCAGGTTGTTTGCACAGCAGCTTGGAACCGATCTAGCCCTCCCTTCTTTGAAGCAGGGGCTAGTTTAGGAATGGGAGCAGTGTGGGCCAAAAGGTGATCTAAGTAACGAGCAACTTCCTCACCACAGCGAGCTGCAAGGTTAGTGGGGGAGGGAGAAGAGAAAAAAAATGAACATTTTAGTTACTTCACAGTCTATCCCAGAAGTCAGAATGACTGGTTCCTGTACCTATAACAGCAACAGAAGTAGGCTGTTTTTAGTTTATGGAGGGGAAAAGAAGCTTGTGATCATGATACAGCCTCATAGATTTAAGATTTACAGAGTATGGCCATTTGCAAGGACACACCCATTGTTCAAGTTTGCTGAGAAAATATTAAGGTTCCTGAAAGCAGTATGAGCTTATTTTAGGTGATAGAGCAAGCACTTTACAATCTGGGTATGCACGTGTGAACATATGATGATAGTTGTGGCGATGGCAGAATAGTGGTGAAGGAGGAGAAAAACAGGACCCTTCAAGTCCCACTAGTGGTAAGGGACTTGTGTGAGGGAAGGTTGAGAAAGGGTAAAAATCTCCCACCAAACAAATTCTACAAATAGCAGCTACAATTACTAATGAAAAAACCACCTTCATGTGGCATTGGTGAAGAAAGGACTATTGGCCACACAGTGGCCTTTTAGTCACCTCATTTATTTACTCACCAAATATTTACTGGCTACTATGTACCAGGCAGTGTGTTTGAAGCTGAAGTTTGGGCTCCCCCTACACCATACATTATCTCTAACATCAGCTCTGAATACAGACAATGAAAACAAAAAATATACAAATAACTTGTAGGCCCTTAATATTTCAGACTTTACAAAAATGTCATAATATATGTAGTTGTAAAAGCACGCGATCTGGATTAGTACCAAAGTCCACTAAGTCGATCAGGCATTATCTGATTTTGGATGATCTTCAGTAATTTCTCCAGATGTATTTCTGTGCTCTGATGTAGTTAATGGGGCTAGCAGAGCTATAAGAACAGAACTCATATTCAATGACATACTGATGACAAAGAGTCTAACCTTGAAAGTAATCTAGATACTTGAGTGGAGGATTATGAAGAATATGAAAAGAAGCTTTGTATCAATAGGCTAGCAAGAAATCAACATGCCAACTGTGAGGTCACAGTGAGGAAGCCTAGAAGTGGAAAGCTGTCGGGAGCAATGCTACATAATTTTAGGGTAAAATCATTTGGTTAGCCTAGTTCTCTTGCCTACAGCCCAGCTATGGAATTCCAAGACATAATTGCATTTTGGCCTCCAGTCACAACTGAGACCTCAATGGGCCAGTGATGCTGTCTGCGATTCTCCAGGACAAGAAACATCCTGGGAGCTGAAAACATCCTGGGAGGAACAAACATCTACTCAGTTCCTCATTGTTCTTGGATTGTTACATCTTGTTTATGCAGGATGTACTGAACTCTCTGCAAGTCATTTGTTACATTTGTTTCTCCCGATGTTAAAAGGTGTGGTAAGGTGGGGGCTTTCGTCTTTGCCGCCCAGAGCAGCACTGATCAGACCCAAAGCTCAGCTTCTTCTCACTCATTTTTCTACCTTTCCTGTAATTCAACTTGTGCTGCTGTGGCTTGCAGGAGAATAGGACTTACTGTAGAGGTTCTAGTAATGTCCCCTTTCCCTGTTCCCTACAGAAAGTGACTCAGAATGGTGTAAGATCAAATGTAGCAGTACATATCATCAAAAAGATATATTTTAGAAAGTAATTCAAGGAAATGGGTGCTACAGGTGAAAAATCATAACTACCCATGGAACAGTAAGCAACCTCAATATATGATAATTCTTGCTTAATTTTCAAAGTATTTTATGCCAAAATAGACATAATTAATGACTTGACTATTATTAATAACAGTAAAAGCTTTGTATTTAATGCACTTTTCCAACAAAGAAATCCGAACCATTTTTACAGCTTAAACAAATATAAAAGCTGGGAATGGTGGCACATGCCTATAATCCTGGCACTCGGGAGGCTGAGGCGGGAGGATCACCATGAGTTTGAGGCCAGCCTGGGCTACATAGTGGGTTCAAGGACAGCTTGAACTATATAGTGAGACCCTGTCTCAAAAAACAAAATTGTATATACATCACTTACTGAGAAAATGCTGAGCCCAAACAAGAAAATAGTAATACTGACTGCTGGTCTTTTATATAGGAGATCACTGAGGAAGGCAAATTTATTTTCTTTTCTCCATCACACCACTCCTAAGTTAATGCAATTGGCTTCCTTAAGATACAGACTAAAGGTCAAATACTCGAAAGTGAAAGAAGGCAAACAAAGTTTTAAATAGCTAAAAGAATAATGCTCTCTAGCTCTTTCTCTTTGGGAATCAAACAATATGCTTATCCTGCATAGGTCAGTATTTAGCACTGCAAGTCAGTGTTTCTCAGCTATTTTTAATCCATGTCCTCAGCATGGTTTCTCACTGCATCATCTTCATATTTCTAATAGCCAACTAGATTTTTATTTTGTTGTGCATTATTTTATGCCTAGTTTGTAATAGCAATTCAATAGGCATTCTGAATATGCTTTTTCTATATACACCTCTTCAGAAATTAAAATATACCCTTCTGATATTATATAAAAAGCATTCTTATTAAATTTCATTTTATGCTTTTTAATATAAAAAGCAGCACTGTAAATATATTTACATGTACTTAATTAAATATCTATTACGCACCACTGCTTCTTTCCATTTCAAAATCATCAGCCACTTCAAATGCCCAGGAGAGAAATCTTCCCTAACTATAGTTAGGAACAGTCCAACTCCATACTCCACAATCACCACAGGGATATTAGACCAGAAACTGAAGGTAAGTAAAGGCATGAAAAGTGAAGCCAAACAAAAGTAGAAATCTAGATGTATTAAAGAGGAGTGAGGATGGTGCAGTGTGAGACTGCTGCAGCATGAATTATTAAGGGTGATGCTAAATAATATTTTATATTCTTGTCCAGCCAACCAGTGCTTTATGAAGTCTTCTTACCATTACTTGTTGAATCATAGCTATCCATCCAATTGTCGGATTCCAGCTCCTCAGAGTTGTCCTCATAATCTTCACTGTACTGCTTACCCTCTGGTCCAGGGTCCATGAAGCTCAAGTGTGAGCAGCAAGATGTTGTCAAAAATTCTGACAATTTACCTGTTTGAATCCTGACAATTAGTGGGTAGACAAAAACCAGAAAATCAGGAGAGATACCTTTAAAAACAAATCTTAGTGATAAAAGTAACCTAGCATGTTTTGTTTAGGTACTAGTGATGTTCATAACCAGTATAAATTTTGGAAAAGTAAAATTTCACAGCGCTCTTAAGCATAGTGTTTAGCTTAAATGCTTAGAGGACTGTGTTAATAAAGACAATATGGGTTCACAATCCACCATCAGATTGGCTTTGCTCTCTTCTACTGCCTTATTCTATGTTGCTAACTATGCCAAGTGCCTGGTACAAATTTGAAATGGCTACAGAGAAACAAGGAGAAAATGAAGATAAACCACAATAAACTCAACATTATTTAAAAAATACCCGCCAAAGACTATTTTGAACATAAAAGATGGTATCTGAAAATTGTATACATTATAGCAGATTATAAGCTATATTATTCCCTGCTTATAAAACCAATTACAAAACTCAAAAGGAAAGTCAATAGTACTAATTTTCTAAAGAAGCCAGCTTGAGGAAGCTGCCAATGGCCAGGTTCTGAATAATTTAAACACTGAAATAATGATAGGAATAGATCATTATATTTTGAATGAAATAAAAATCCATTTTTAGGTAAATGGATGTACCTCGAGATCATAATGTTAAGTGAAATAATCAGATACACAAATATTGCATTGTTTCTCTCGTGTGAGAAACCCAAAGTATTAAATAAGTAGCAAAATGGAGGATAGGTATTAGGAAATAGGAAAAACTTGTTCAAATGTGAAGGAGAACAAGGAAAGGGGGAGAGGGAGGGAAGGAACAGAAAAGGGATTTAAAGAAAAAAAAAAGAATTGAAGGAAAAAATGGAAATAGAGCTTCTGTGACTAGGGAGGAGAATAAGGGTTGGAGGGAGGGGAGGGGAAAGGGACAAAAAAAGAACTAAGATGTGTTACGTGCATGTACAAATCCTCCAGGATGAATGTGATCATTATGTACTGCAAACATAGTACTAATAAAGAATCCATGAATCTATGCTGATACTAAACTACGAAACAGAGGAGGAGATGGGAAAGATCTTTTTATAAGAAGTCTAATGAATGTACAGATAGCCATAAAAGCATCATTTTGCAACTCCATTAGTAATAACTGATTCATGCAAAAATCAATGGGCGCTAACATCATTTGGTCAAGGACTGTTAGGAAAGGATATGAAAAAATTTGGCAGGCACCTGAACCAAGTGATCAAGTTAACATCACCAATAACATAATTAACCAGTCTCACATGCCTCCTGATAAGATGCCCTGAGGACTGTAGTGAATGCTTATAATTTTATGTTGCTTCAGCATCTATTTTGATTATAAGTTTAGCTTTCTCCTTCTAGAAGCAGGGCTTAGTCACCCTTGACCGTTTCCAGTTCTATTCCTCTCTGTTTCTCGTGTGATCCATCCAGATATCTGCTTTATACAACTTCCTTCTGGTGCCTACCTCCCTGTGAGACAGCTAAATAAAACCTATTTGACCAACCCTGCTGATCCCCACACCTCACAAAGACTATGCAGATATACCACAGTGACCCCTTCTGGGTCATACTATGACCTCTTGGAAATTGTGCCTGCTTGCTTTAAATCTATCCATTAAAATTATCTATGGGAAATCTGTTTGGATAATGCTCTGGATTCTAATAAATGTGTTAATGTGTTGGCTCAGGTCTGTCTGTCTGTCTGTCTGTCTCTCTCTCTCTCACTCTCTCCCTCATCCCCCCATCCCCCCACACCCCAGGTTCCTTGGCGTCTATGTGCAGCTTCTAGGCATGTTGTTTACATTCCACAACTCTGGATAAGTAAGTAATAAAATCTTTATTTCCATTTTATGTCTTTCTTAATCATCAAAGGGGTACACTCCATCGTAAAGGTCCTAAATCAAACTAAGGATTTAACACCACACCAGTAGCATTCCTACCAAAACATATAACCTGAATCTCATCATGAGGAAACAACCAGACAAATCCAAACTGAGAGATATCTGCAAGATAACTGACTTGCCCTCTTCAAAATCGAATGAAACTCTCATGAAATATTAACAAACTACTGGCTAACTGTTCTAGATTAAAAGCTACCAAAGAGATATGACAAGTAAATGTTCATATGTGATCTTTGGCTGGTCTTGGTTGGGAAAAAAATCTGTGGAAAAACATCATTGGGACAACTGGCTAATTCTGAATATAGATTCTATATGCGATAGTAGGTACAGTAGTGGTCCCCAACCCTGGGTTCACAGACCTGGTGAGCAGTGGGTGGTGAGCCAGGAAAGCTTCATCTGTATTTAAAGCAGCTCCCCATCACTTGCTTGCATCACCACTGAGCTCCACCTCCTGTCAGATCAGCTGCAGTATTAGATTCTCAAAGGAGCAAGAACCCTACTGTGAATTGCACATGAAAGGGATCTAGGTTGTGCTCCTTTGAATCATTCAGAAACCACCCTTCCCACCCCCCAAAACCAGCCCCTCTTGCCAAAAAGGTTGGGGATTGCTGAGGTACAGTATTCCTTCCTTATCTGTGGGTTTGCTTCCCACAGTTTCAGCTATCTATGTCAACTGCTGTCCTAAAATAGTAAATATAAAATTATGGACATAAATAACTCGAAATTTAAATTTTATTACAGTATATCATTATAACAGCTCTATGTTATTTTTAGTTACTATTGTTAATCTGTTACTGTGCCTGATTTATATGTACTATCCCTGGTTTCAGGAATCCACTGGATGTATTTTGGAAGTGTTCCCTGTGGATGAAGGGGGACTACAGTGGTATAAAAATATAAAATTTCCTAAGTGTGATGATTATATTGTGCTTGTATATGATAATATCTTTGTTATTAGACAAAGAAAACTAAAGTATTTAGGGTTGAAGTGTCATGTCTACAGCTAACCTTCTTAGCAAAATGTGTGTGTGCGTGTGTGTGTGTGTGTGTGTGTGTGTATGGTGCACATGTATATGTGAGGGAGGGAAGTAGGAAGGAAGCGTGGAAAGGAGAGAAGAAAGGATACAAAGAAAGTATAATGGAAGAAAAATCAATAAGTGAATTTTTAGAAAGGTTGTATGGGTTCACACTCTTGAAAATTCTTGCAGATTTATTTAAGCTTGGAGTTTTTCAAAATAAACACAAGAGAAAAAGCAGAGCAACAAAGCATAATTCAATACCTTTTCTTATGTTCCCCTGAGATCTAGGCAAAGGACAGGGTATAAAAAACTCCAGCCTTCCTTTATAACATTAAATTCCTTGATCAGATCTATCAAACACTATCTTCTCTGAGTAGAGTAGGATTACAAGGTGTGATTGAAATATACGGTGAATGTTTAAATAAAAAATTTACTACAGTAAAAGATACATTGCAATTAGTCTTCCCTCAAATACCCCCCTTCACTTCTAATACACCTATCCCATCATTCTTGTCACTTTCTGAAGTGGTTTTGGAAATCTTCTTTTGTGAGTATCTTTATGAAGGTGCTATAAAAGTACTGGAAATGCTGCTGCTGAGAGCCATCCAACAGAAGGGCAGTCTCATAAAAACATTATGTTGTGTTCTCATCTACCTTATTCACTGAGTCTGGAACAATGCAACTTCTGGCTTTTCCCCAAAGTCAAAATGAGCATGAAAGGTAACCATTTTGAACTCATTAAGGACACTGAGACAGCTACAACAGTTCAACTAAAAACGCTCCCCAAAAAGGACTTCCAGAACATCTTTAGAAACTGGCAAGAATGATGGGATAAGTGTATTCAAAGCAATGGGGAGTATTCTGAAGGACATTAATGGAAAAGTGTCCTTTACTGTAATAGATTATTTGTATTTAAATATTCACCGTATTTTTGATCACACCTCATATGTTGTTGGAGGTACACAAACAAGCATCACATGTCTGCCATTACTATACTCAGCTCCAAAATATCATTTTGTTTCACTAAAAAGAGCATACAGGTCACTTACCTTGCCCCACCAAAATAGCCATCCTGCATTTTTCGAAGTGCTGCCAGGATACTTGAATTTAAGCTGGTTCCATCTTCATCTTGAAATGGAGAGAATTTTAAAACAATCTTTGTGAGTTTAACTTTGAAGCAAGGAAAAGCCTTTCAATTATTTCAAATCAACATTCTGGTGGTGCTACAAAGGAGATGCTCTTCGTTGACCACCCTGTAATTCAACAACTCATCTGAGAATCAACATTACAGAATGGGCAAAGGGGAAGGGGTTATGGACAGTAGACAAGAGTTCCTACAAGGCAATATCTTATTTGTCAGAAGCACAGTGCCTGATGGCAGCATGTTTAATGACTACTGCCTGTTCACAGTAAAAGCAGCAGCAACTATTTTTGAACGGCATATGCCAAACCCTGTGATAAACATTTTATATGTATTATCTCTCATAATGAGTGTTGGTTTATATGTGTGTATAGGCATAAAAATATCTAAAGATACAGGAATTATCTGATTTTATGTGAAAGAGTTTATACGGCACATAATATTTCATGTTCTACTTTTTCTAATTGACCTTTGTAATAGCTCTATGGCAGACACTTAGTTTTTATAGTATAATAAACACTCTAAGATCATTGTACTCAAATGTTTATGCACTTATTCTATCATTTTTTCGGGCTAAATTCTTTGTTTTTCCATTAAGTTTATTGGTACATTTTAGGTATACAATACAGTTACACTCATCATTGGGACCTTGTACCTTTATATGATATATCTTGATTCTTATTTTTTCCCCATTTCCCTGCCCTCCCTTTACCCCTTCCACCCTTCCCTATTTACAAAGACTTTGCTTCCATTTTTTCCTTTTCTCACATTTTTTCTTTTCCCTTCTTTCTTTTCCCCTACCACTCCCACTTCCCCTACCCCTCTAGACCTTTTCTTCCTATTTCACAATATCAATTATACATTTTGATCCTTATTTACACTTTTAGTTTTCACACCAGAGAAACTGTTCGGTATTTACACGTGTGTCCTATTTATTTCACTTAAGAGTATCGCCTCAATGTGCATCCACTTAGCTATAAATATCTCTAGTTTCTGGTTCTTTATGTCTGACTAGCACTCCATTTTATAAAAAAAACCACATCTTCTTTATCCAGTCTCCAGTTGATGGGCAATTGGGCTGTTTCCAAGTTTTAGCTATTACAAACTGTGTCAGGCTAAATTTTTACAAACAGAACTGTTAGAAGAAAATGAACACATACTAAAAAATTATAGAGACTGCCAAAGTAACACTGAAAAATCATGCCAATTATATTTCTGGTAACGTTATAAAAGTTACTTTTTCCATACTTCTAATGAGAATGGGAATTAATAACATTTTAGTCTTTATCTGACAGATAAAACAAGAAGATATTGCTTTAATTTTATTGCCAAAAAGGTCGATCATATTTTTATGTATTTACTGGCCATTTGTACTTCTTTCATGAAATGCCTGTTTATGATCTTTTCCCATTTTCCCATTAGGCAGTTGTTTTTTTTTTAAGAAAATGACTTTCAAGAACACTTTCTGGCAAAATTACCATTTTCTTGCATAGCAAATATTTTGTCCAGTTTACTTGTCTGTCAACCTCAACATTGGTGAATTTTATATAGGACTTATTTAAAATTTCATGTTTAAAAATTTTTCTTTTTGTGTTCTGCAAAGAACAGCTTTCATCTGCCTAAGACTGAAAAAGCATTCTCCCATATTTCCTTCCAATATTTTCATAGGTTTACTTTTTACGTTTAGCTCTTTAATGTATTTAAAATTTGTGTTTGCACAAAAAGTAAAATAGTAAGCCTAAATGAATTATTTTCCAATATGTATTTATTTATACTCTATTCTCTATTTGAAATGCTATATTTATCATTTAAATTATGATGGATCTTTCCTTCATTTTCTTTTTTAAAATTTTGGTTTTCTTGTACATTTTCTCTCCCACATGGCATCTACATTGAGGTTGTTCATTAAATTTGTGTTTTATTTTCACATGGAATTGACAGACCTATTTAATGAGAATGGATGCCCTCTCAATATTAAGTATTTCCATCTAGGAAGTTGATATGTCTCTCAAGTAATTAAAATATTCTTTTATGGTCTGCAGAAGCTTTATGAATACTTCTTATAAAGATTATAATATTTATACTTTTCCAGAAGATTTATCAATTTTGTCTAGATTTACAAAATTATATTTGATATTCTTTTATAATTTTAAAGTCTCTTCTGTTTTTGTTTCTGTATTTCCTTTCTTATTCATAATGTTTTTACCTGTCTTTTTTCTTTTACTGTAAAACTTATTATTTGATATTCATGTCTCCATTTCTGCTTTTTTAGAATTGATGTTTATATCACACATCTTTTTCCTTCCTCCTATAGATTTTTGAGCATTTACTTGTGTATTACATTATGCACACATATACAATACACTCTTTAGAATAGGTCATTTTTGTAATTCTCTATTCAGGTTCACTCTCATTGCTATTCTTCTGTTGAATCCGTTTTTCATTTCAGTTACCTTATATTTCAGCTTAAAACTTACATTTGATTTTTTTTATCTTTGGTTTCTTTGATGAAATTTCCTACCTCGTCATTTGTTTCAAGTGTGGGTGTAATTGTGTGTTAAAGTGTTTTTTATAACTGCCTTAAAATCTTTGTCAGATAATTCCAACATCTGTGTCAACTTTGTATTGGTGTCTATAGATCATCTTTTCTCATTGAAGTAGAAATTTTCTTAGCCTTTTGTTTGAGTGATTTTCTATTCTGGTAATTTTTGGTATCATGTTATGAGACTCTGAATCTTATTAAATTTCCTGATTTAGCAGGTCTCCCCTGGAATTTTGCTGCTAGGGAAGGGGCCACTCTCTTATTACTGTTGGGTAAGTGTGGAAGTCTGGGGCTTCCCAGCAGACATCCATTGACACCACACTGACTGAAGTAGGAGAGATTCTTCTACTGTCACACAAGGATGAAATTTTCTCCACTAGATCTGCTCTTGATACTTACTACCCTGTAGTGGGTAACAGCCACGGGAAGGTAGAAATCTAGGATCCTCCTTTAGCCTCTGCTGGAGGGGAGGGGGGATAAGGCTGAGACTCTGCTATGGTATTTGGCTTGAACAAAACAGTCACTAGGATGCCTGGACAGAATGCTGCTTTCTTGTTTCTTTGGCTAGACAGAGAATATGTTTCCTGGGTCTTTCTTTGGGCTTGTTCTTTCCTATTTGTGTTTCTGGGATGACAGCTTCTCTGGCATTGAGACCAGGTAATACAAAGCAAAAGAAAAACCCAGGAAATTCATTGCTGTGGGATTTTTCAGATCCTAAAGTCCCTAGCCTGTCTTCTTTCTTGAGTTTGTTTTTTATATAATATCCAGGACTTTTAGGTGTACTAGGGAGGAGAAACAAAACTGGAACTCTTTTTTTAAAAAAACTAAAAGTATTTAAGGGTACATAATTTTCTAAAAATGTCTTTGACTAAATATCTTAAATTCTAATAAATAGTGATATTTTAAATTTGTAAAATGTATGTAGTTTCAAATTTGATTCCCTCTTTAAGAATGAGTTGGAAAAATTTAAATTCCTTCATGTTCAGATTGTTACTATTCTTGTATTAATTAGTTTTAATCACATATCTGGCAATATTGTCTGTATGACTTCTACTTTTTAAAAACAAACATTTTTTATGTATTCTGTCTTTTAGAGTACTGAATTATATACACACCTATCAATAGAAAAATCAGGTTTATAACTCCTCTGTATTGTCAATTATTTTGTATAATTGAGTTATGACATCGTGGTAAAAATTTATTATAGTTTCCCACTATGAGTTCACAATAGTTTTATAATACTATCTTTATTTTTCCTCAATATTTGCTTTATATATTTTATTAGTATTATTCAGTAGTTAAAATTTACCTATTAAAATTATCATGTTGATGTAATATGATTTTTTTCTTTTTTTGGTACCAGGGATCAAACTTGGGACCTTGTGCTTGCGAGGCAGGTGGTGTGGAACCACTGAGCTAAATCCACAGCCCGTAATATGATTTTTATCAGTATAAAATATCCTTCTTGTCTCATTTAATTATTTGTGCCTTCAATTTTACTTATTATTTTTGATATTAATATTGCCCTACTGCTTTTTGTTAGCATTTATGGCGCATGATGTATCTTTGCATGTTCCTTTATTTTCCATCTTCCCATATAATTTTATTTTAGGAACATATTTTGTGAGTAGCATCCAGCTGGATTTTGCTCTTTTGTGTATTTTGGGACTTTCTGTCTTTAGTATGAGAATTTAATTCACATTTTAATGTGATAACTAATATGTCTGTTCTCATTTCACTAGCACAAAATTTTCACTGGCAAAAACACACCAGTTGGTAATGTGGACTTCAGAGACTGACAGAGCTGGCTTGAGGCCTGCCTCTGTCACTAGCTTTATGACTTTGAACAACGAGCCACCTTTCTTTTCTATAAAATGGGTCTATTAATAGTGCCTACCTGAATAGTATTATTGTAGAGATTTCAAAATAATTTATTGAGAGCACTAGCTCAGTGCATGGCACAAAGTGTTTACTAAATATTGCAGTCATTATTGTTATTGTTACTTTTGTTTTTGTTGTGTGACCACATATCAAATATAAAAACTAATACAACTAAAATTAATGTCTGTATGGTATAGTTTTTCCCCCTTTTTCTACAGATTTCTTAGTGGTTACTCTAGCTATTACATTATACATGAAAATAAATTATACATTTTCTAGAATATATTTCTCTCTTCAAGTTCCCACTGTTGTCCCAATTTTGCTGTTGAGCTTCTTCCTATAATATTGTCTCTGTTTCTATCAATGGCAGCATCCTTTACCTAGTGATATGGTTTAATTGTTCCTCAAAACGCACATGTTGACACTTAGTTGCCAATGTAATAGTGTTATGAGGTGTGCCTTTAGAAGGTGATTAAGTCATGAGAACAGAGCCCTAATGGATGGGATTGGGATCCTTAGAAAAGGGCTTAAGGAAGTAAGTTTGCCTTTTTTCTGTCCTTTCTGCCATGTGAGGACACACAGTCATCACCTTTAGAGGATTCAGCAACAAAGAACTTCCTGGAAGCAGAGAGACTGGGCCTTCCCCGGACACCAAACTTGATGGCACCTTGCCTCCAGAACTGTGATAAATTTCTATTGTTTACTAATTACTCAGTTTATGGTATTTTGTTATAGCAACACAAATGGACTGAGAAACCTTGTCTTTAACTTTGGGGTTGTCTTGATTCATCTCTTATATCTAGTTAGCCAGCACCTGCCTTACGAATATTGTTTAAAATGACTCTTATAGCCTTTCCACTCTCACTACCACGAACAGTGTATCTTCTCTTTACTCATATGTGGATTACTTTCCTTGACGTCAGTCTTTCCTCATGACAGTGTGTCCTGTCACCAACCATCACTGATGGTTTCAGACTTCTGAGAAAATCTGTTTTAAATATCTCTGCTTATTTTCAAAGACTTCATAATCTGACCTTACCTTACTTCTCCAATTTTATTTATAATGATAGCTCAGTAAATCAAGCCCACTCTTTTCAGGCTGGTCTCTTCACTGGCCTCACAAGTCAAGCTCATTCCTGTCTCTAGGCCTTACTCATGGCATCTCACCCTCCCCATTTAAAGTATCCTTCCATGTTCCCCTTTCCCATCTGAATATTAACAATTCCAAAAAGCCTGTGCAAGTCCTACCTAAAGAAAGATTATCTCTGACAACATGATAACCTTCACTGTGAAATATTAATCTTATGGTATAATATTTCTTTATATAGTATCTTGGATTATTTTATATTATTCTTATGTATCAACTCTGCCTCTCCAATTATATTTTAAACTTTCTGAAGAAAATTCTAAGAACATATTAGTTATTAAATAGGTATCTGTTAATTGTCCTAAGTAAAGAAGGATGATAAAAAAGACTACCCTGCTTCCTCAAGTCTTGTGTTTTTGAAGTGCTTTTAAGATGTGACTCAAAAGCCTAACAGTCTGTCTAGATTTTGAATGATTTATAAGGTATTCTTCTTTAATGAAAAGAACTGCACATACTTTGGCAGTACAAACAGACCTTTGGAAACTACAGCAGAGACACAGAAAGAAAAGTGGTGGCTTCAGTATTGGCACCAGTTCTCCAGAAACTAGGAGAACAATAAGGCCTTTCACCCAGTTTCAAGTAAGCAATCCCAGGAAGTCCAGCCCCAAACAAAACAAAAAACAGCAAAGGCCTTTTCACTTTTTCTCTGACGGCTTTTATTGCTTTACTTAGACTTTGGAACGAGAAGTCTGAGAATTTATCTATAAAATCTTGAGCGAAATAGATGCAGAATGTAGCATTGTTGTCTTAAAAATAATTGTATGAATAGTTTTTATAAATTGACTTAGAAACCTAAAGTAGCTCCCAACCAAGTTATTCTCTGCTATAATTTTTGAATTATAGTTCTCAAACTATTTGAAACATTATTGAGTGTTTGCTTATTTCTTTCACATTGTTTTTTCTTTGCCTTCTAAAACATAAGCTCCATGACCAGAGAGACCTCATCTACCTCATTTGCCCCATGTGTTTCCAGTGCTTAGAAAAATGCCCGGCACAAGAGAGGAGCTAAAAAAATACTGCTGAAAGAAGAAATCATGAGAAGTAGCTCTTCAGTAACTGGTGGATGTTGAAGGATTAAGTGGATTTTTCACTCATACACTTGTCTCATACTGCCCTTACCAAGCATGGTGTGTGAGATGGGAAAGGTGATGGTGGGCTGGCCTGTCATTCTCCAGCGGCTACAGAGGTAGGAGAGGTCTGTTCTAAGCATTTCTACTATCATTTTATTGTCCAGAGCCAGGTAGAACTGTTGCTGGTCTATAAACTGGGAAAAAGAAAAAATGATTCAGGACAATTTGTTCTCACAATTAGCAAATCATGTTTAAAAAATACTCACATATTCACAAGGGTATAAAAGATGTCAGAGAGGCAACAATGCTTCCAAATTTAATGCCCCATACCTCCTAAAGTATGTTCTGGTCAAACAATACATATAACAATAGTTCCTGACATTTCTGAAGTGTGACATAGTTTATAAGATCTTTTCAGCACATAATTTTATTTAATCCTATAATCCACCTGGTGAAGGAAAAATAAGGCTAAGAGGCAGACAGTGTGTGGAATGGCAAAGTCATATGGCTATCAAATGGCAAAGTCAGAAATATAGTCTAGGATCCATTACTCTTTTGTCTGAAGCTACTTCAGCTTTATTATTTCAGATATAAGATGACAAATTAGAAGTGTAAGCTTTCTTCCCAGAAGATAGTTTCTCCTCCTGCCACACACATATAATCAGGTTTGTTATTCTAATGTAGCTGACAAACATCAGGCTAACAAGATGTATAATCACAGCTCAACAGTACTAACATTTTATTCAGAAGAGATATTTAAGATTTTTATGCACAGAAAAGGGCCCCTCTCCAAAGAAAACATCTAATTTAGTAGCTGAATAAAAAAGGCTGTATTTTACTTAAAAAGGACAGGTGCTGTCAGTTTAACTTTGAAAAGTTAGGGAAACTTTGTAAGTGCTCTTAACACTTATAAAATCCCTAGTCCAGTTTGTGCAATATCCAGAGTTATGCTTGGTAGCCACAATCACATGACAACTCTGCTACAGTTTGATTCAGTTCAACTCAAAAAATATTTACTGAGAAACTTAAAATGTGCAAGCCTCCACCCATGAACTTGACACTTACCAAATTCCAGTCAATGCTTTGTACCTGCAGGGTTTCTCTCTTATTTTCATTCATCTCAATGCATATTCTAGTTTATTTTACTTACCTGTGGGGTGAAAGTAAAGATAGTTTTCCGAATGTCATACAGTTTTGAAGTTCCAAGCACTCCCATGAGTCTGTATGGCCGTCCACTGAGTTTCATTCTATTATTGGATCCTAAGACAGAATTGATAAATGGTCAAGATATTTTTAGTACAAAAATCAAACAAGCAAACATGTTTTATATTCATATAAACACTAAATCAACGTCTCTTACAATGAGAAAATAGTTAATTTATTCACACACATTTTTCTTGTATAACAGGACAATATTATGCATATTGTCCTGAAAGTTCCCCCCTAAGATATATATCGAATATGCTTTCATATCAGTACTCGCAGGACTCCTACTGGTTTTAAGTTTTTGCTAAAATGTATTTCTTGAGTATTTTATTTTTCCTTTGCTTTATCCTGAGTGTTATTTTATCAAATATGCTGCATTTGTAGATTTACTTCACTCTTACGGGGCCAGAACCAAAGAACCATCAATGCTTTGTCATATTCCAGGGTCTACTCAGTAGAGCACACATTTTAACTGAGACTGATATCACAACTAGGATTACTCTCTGTTCCTTCCTTTTTGCTTATTTTTATTAGAGTAAAATATACATAAAATAAAACCCAAAAGCATAGGCAACAAAAGAAAACATAGAGAAATTGAACTTCATCTAATCAAAACTTTTGTGCCTCAAAGGAAACCAACAAATAAGTGAAAAGGCAATCCACCAACAAATAAGAGAAAATAAAATTCTTACATTTGATAATAATATCCAGAAAATGTAAAGAACTACAACTCAAAAACAACAAAAATACAACCAGATTCAAAAATGGGCAAGGAACTTGAATAGACCTTTCTTCAAAGCAGATATGCAAATGGCCAATAAGATGAAAAATGCTCAATATCGCTAATCATTTAGGAAATGTAAATCAAAACCACAATAAAATATTGCATCATACCTATTATGATGGCTATTATTTTTAAAACAAAATAATAAGTATCACAGAATTTGGAGAAATTAAAAACCTAGTGCAGTGATAATTTTGAGTGTATTTTGATAATTTTAAGTGTATAGTTCAGTGGATTTAAATATATTTAAATGTATTCACATCATTGTGTAAACATAACCACCATGTATCTTCAGATGGCTCCTCCTCATCTTAGCCTCTAACAAGCACCATTCTACTTTGATCCTCTGAATTTGACTACTCATATAATTAAAATCATGTAACATTTGTCCTTTTCTAAGTGGCTTATTTCACTTGGCATAATGTCTTTAAGGTACATTTATGTTATAGCATATGTCAGAATTTCCTTAAGGATGAATAGCGTTCCATCCTATGTATATACTACATTTTGTTTTTCCATCCCCCTATTAGTGGATATTTGGGTTATTCCTATCTTTTGGTTATTGTGAATAATGCTATGTATCAGTATAGAAAATATCAGTTCAAGTTACTGCTTTCAATTCTTTTGGATATATACCTGGAAGCAGAATTGCTGAATCATATAGTGTTGTAGTCAGAAGGATTCAGCAAAGGAATACATTAAATACAGGACACATAACTTATAAGGTTATTTTATAATTACCCAAAGACTTAAATGCAAAGGAGTGCAAGAGATTAACCGCACACTAGAAGCCCAAAGGATTCCACTGAGGGCCTAGATCCCAGCAGTTTCCCACATAAGCCCAGCTGAAGGCCTAGAGTGCAATGCAATATCCTCCTCGAGTCCAGCCAGTGACCTAGAGCCCATGGCAATGTCTCATGCTTGTCTGTATCGAGGATCTGCACCTGGAAGGCCCAAAGGCCAGTGGTGGAAGCCAGAAAATACATGCTGGTGAGATGAAGGATTTCTGCCACCAAGCTGAGGGCTCCACATTGGAGCCAGGAAGTGAGGCTCACGGTGAAGATCAGAGACCCCCTGATGAAAACAGCAGCCATTCCCAGCGACAGCAAGGCCCTGAGCTCCTCCTCCAATGAGAACATCCTAGTTTGCATCAGGAAAACCACCCACAGCAAGCTTCTCCTAGCAAATCAACAGGCCAAGATCTTTCCCCCACAGTTCTCTTTTTATGGCTATTGGTAACAGTCTTCAGGTGGATCCTCCACGCCCAGACCACACTGATTCAGTTCAGCTGGGTGTTACAAGTTGCCCGTTAGTCAATCCACCACATATAATAGCTCTGTGTTTCATTTTTTTTAAGAAACTGCATTTCCACCAACACTGCACATTTAAAAAATAATAGCCATCATGAGAGGTATGATGCAATATTTTATTGTGGTTTTGATTTACATTTCCTAAATGATTAGCGATATTGAGTATTTTTTATCTCCTTATTGGCCATTTGCATATCTGCTTTGAAGAAATGTCTATTCAAGTTCCTTGCCCATATTTGAATCTGGTTGTATTTTTGTTGTTTTTGAGTTGTAGTTCTTTACATTTTCTGGATATTATTATCAAATGTAAGAATTTTATTTTCTCTTATT
>NW_004624903.1:2966957-2985012 GCF_000247695.1 Heterocephalus glaber
CAGTGGGTCCAGGTGGTTGAGTATCAGAGTGTTCCATCTCATTTTCCTTTGGGGTTGCTGTAGGTGATCTGGAAGTCTGGTTTTGAGACTTATTTATGTGTTTTCTCATTTCGAGTGGGGCGGGGGGCTGTTGGCTCCTGCACGGATTGCCTCCTCTGAGCTGGGAGAGGTGGGACAGGGGCTGGGAGCAGCAGTAGGGATGGTGGCCCAAATCCCCTTTCCTGTGGGCTGGGAGCAGTGGGAGGGATGTTGGCCGTGAAGCCCCTTCCTCTGGACCAGGAGCAGTTGGATAGCAGCTCAGAAGACCCTACCTCTGTGTCGGGAGTGGTGGGAGAGATGGTGGCCCAGAAGCCCCTTCCTCTGGGCCAGGAGCGCCGGGACAGAAGGTGGCCCAAAAGCCCTTTCCTCTGGGCTGGGAGCAGCAGGAGGGATGGTGGCTGGGAAGCCCCTTGCTCTGGACCAGGAGCATTGGGATGGTGGCTCAGAAGCCCCTACCTCTGGGCCGGGAGCAGTGGGATTCAGTACCGTGGTCTGGTGGTCCAGTGTCCTCTGCGTCTTTGTAGTTTGGAACAAGGTGGCTGTATAGAGGAGCGGGGCGGGGGGGGCGTGTTCCAGTGGATTATTGCCGGGGTGCGGGCTGATTTGGCGTGTTCCGTGCAACTCAGGACCTCAGTAGGGCATCTTCTCTATGTTTTCTTTTGTTGCCTATTCTTTCGGTATCATATCTATCCAGGAAATTACTGCCAAATATAATGTTAAGAAGATTTTCCATTTTCTTCTAAGAATTTTATAGTTTATATCTTACATTTGGTCTTTAATACATTTCACAGTTTGTACATGATGCTAGGTATGGGTTCAATTTCATGTAGATGTCGTTTTCCTAGCACTGCTTATTAAAAATACTGTCCTTTACCCTTTGAATGGCTCTGGCACTCTTTATTTGACCACATATGCAAGGGTTTATTCCTATTCCATCGTTCTGTATATCTCTCTTCATGCTAATAACACACTGTTTTTATTACTGTAGCCTTGTAGTATGTTTTGAAATTAGAAAGAGTGACTCCTTCAATTTTGTTCTTCCTTTTCAAAATTGTCTTGTCCATTTGGGGATCACTCAATCTCTGTATTAACTTTAGAATAAATTTTCCATTTTTTTGCAAAAAACTGAATTGGCATTTTGTTAGGAATTATATTGAATCTATTGACAAGTTTGGGTAGCATTGATATCTTATTAACATTACAGCTTTCAACCTATAAACACGACATATTTTTCATTTATTTGTTTAGTCTTTATTTCTTTAATGTCTTGTCATTTTCAGTGTATGAGTCTTTTCCTTCCTGGTCAAGTTGATTCTTAAGTATTTTATTCTTTTTGATGTTATTGTAAATGGAAATGCCTTTTAAATTTCCTTTTTAGATTTAGTGTCAATGCATAGAAATGCAACTGACTTTTGTGTGACAAAGGAACATAAGTAAACAATTTGCTAAATAGAAAATAATTTATGAAAACAAATTTATCCACTATATGTTTAAAAATTTGAAGAAATTATGTCAATACAAGTCTGAAATTGAGGCATAGGAAGCTATTTTCCAAAATATAAAGTTCATCACATATTTTTATGTTGCAAAAAACAGGTGCAAAATCTACTCTCCATGACACAATTTTCCTAAACACAAGTGTGCTTTATCTTATAAAAACTTATTAGAAGTAAATACTCTAAAATAAAAACAATGACTTCCTCAAAATGGTAGTATTATAAGTGATTTTTACCTTTTTTCCTTTGTGCTTTTCTCTGTTTTCCAGTTCTGTGCAGTCAGTATGTATGTATCGATTGGTAACCAGATAACATACCATTATGACTTATATCTAGAATGTTCCCTAAAAGCCTCATGTGTTCAGAGGTGGGGCTTCTGGAAGGTGATTAGATTATGGGGTTTTATATTCATTCCAAAGATGAGTTCATAGCTGAACATGCTGTTAGGAGGTAGAGCTGGGTAGCAAGAGGTGAGTCACTGGGGGGTTGACCTAGGAGGGTTTATCTCCCTCCCAGGCTTCTCCCTTCTCTCTCTTTTTACTGGATACCAAGAGATGAGAAACTAGTTCCTTACGTAAGTTATAAAAAGACCTAAAAGTCAAGCGCAAGGACCCGAGTTCGATCCCTAGTACCAAAAAAAAAAAAAAAAAGACCTAAAAGTAAACTCCTTGTCTATTATTCTACATAAAATTAGTATGCATTTGAAACAGAAATATAGATTCCATGGAAGGGGAGAGCATGTTAGTTAAGTACACACTTGGAATAAAAATATAATTTGTCTGAAAAAGTCATATGCTATACACCAAAAGATTCATAAAACACACCCAAAATTATCAATTCTGCTAAAAAAGACAGGATTAGGAACTTGGTTTCCACAGACTCTAAATTCCTTTTTAGATCCAGTTTAATAAAGCAATCCAAGATTAAAAAGGAAAATAAAGTAGAAGGAAACCAGCCCACATCACATACTGTGATTCTAGCAGGTTGGCCAATGTCCTTACCTAGACTAGAATAAATGTGGCTGAGAATACGAGCTGGTTGTACTCTGATGGGGTACACCTCGGCAAAAGTCTCCACATCAATTCCCTTGTCCTTCAAAATGGCCTTGATTTCATCTGTTTCAGCTAGAATGGAAACTATAGGAAAGAAAGAGAATAAAATCAACACAAGTTTTTGTTTTGGTAGGAACCTAAAATTCTCTCAAAGAATATAATTTGTTTTGGAGGAAAACAAAAGAAGGAAGGAAAAGAACAGTTATTGAGGAACTTTGATGAAACATATCATGCTAAGTACTTACTAATATTATCTAAATGAAAAAGAACAAAGATGAATAGATTATGCTTTTTGACTAAGTACCTATGTGCTCCTAGAGAATGGCACACTCTCTTTATATCTGAGGTTCTGTGTTTAAGTGGGAAAAAACATGAGAGTTTAAAAAACAGCTTTGGTAAAAGTTGATTCCACAGGATCTTTTATATAAATACACATAAAGTCAGGGCCAGGAATGTGAGAGTAATAAAGAATATTCTAATTAGACAAGAATTGTCCCATGGCTGGAGAATGGCAGAAATTGGGGATAAAGATTTGAGTCATTAACATATAGGAGGTATTATAGTTGTGAATTTGGAGAAGAGGGATTAGGAGTGATAGAAATTACATTTATCTAGATGCACAGCTTGCAAAACCTGGAAAGTTATCTTTTCTTCCACTTACATTCATGTCACTGAAGTGGTAAGCCTACCCACAAGGGAAGAAGCCAGGCCAGCTCCCTGATCCTTATTTTCACTTTCCCTCTATGAGATGGGTACCTGGCTGGAAACAATAACTCCAAATGATGTTTCAGTTGGTTTGACACTAAGCACCAAGGGTAAACATGCCCTCTCCTCCTACTCCTCTAGTGTTGGAAGATGTGATGCAGGGGGCAATGTGGTTGGTAATAGGAGTAGAGGGGACTAAAAGAGAGTCATATGAAAAAATGGGGCCCCAGGAGTACAGTCAACTCAACCAGTTGTTTATTTTATATTTTATAAAACATTTAGAGAATTATTTATTGCTTTTTATGTGCTAGGCACTTCCAGATGCTAGGGATATATAGACAGACATGATAAATCCTGCTGGAGGATTAAATAGGAATTAAATCTGATAGAGGTGCTGGTGAAAATAAGGGAGAAATTATTCCAGACAAAAGAAATTGCATGGACAAAGGCTCAAGAGAACAAAGAACCAGGCAGATCTAAGAATTATACAAAGTTCTTTATAGAAGGAAAAAGGAGTATAAAGAAGGAGTAATGAGAAATGAAGCAGAAAACAAGGCCAGGCATCTGATTATAAAGAGCCTTGTAAATCATAGTAAGGAAGCTAGTGATCAGAAGCCTCTGCAAACTTGTAATCAGAGGAATAGCATACCCATGTTACATATTAAATAGTATATATTTTGGTTTATAATTAAAGAATAAGCTGTTATTTCCATATGGGGCTACAAAGGTCAAAAAGAAAAGAAGGAGGAGAAGGAAGAGCAGGAGGAGGAGGAAGAGAAGAAGAAACTGATAAACTATAGTGGGCCTAGACTAAAGACAGGGACCAATGAAAAGGGTCTTGGTGTAATGCATGGGGAGATGTTGATGACTTACACTAGGGTCATGCTATTGATACTGTAAGAAACTGGGTGAATTTCAGAATTATTTAGGAAGCTTAAACTTGTTAACTGATTGAATGCAGGAAATGAGAGATTGAGAGAGAGAGAGGGAGAGCCTTGGGTGGAGAAGGATTCCTTGGTGTTTATTTGTGTAACTGGGAGGATGGTGGTCATTTAATGAAATAGGCACAGAGGAGGGGGGAGGCGCAGGCATGAGTGATTTGGTACTAGGTTACTGATTAACGTTAGTGATGTTGATTGAGTCTATGGTGCATGTGAGACATGCAAGTGCACTATCTTAAAGGAAGCAGCTATAGATTTAGGAACCATGATCATTCAAAGAGATGAGGTGGACCAAGGAGAATATATAGAGAAGAAGAGAAATGACCAGGAATATAGCCATGAGAAATTTCAACATAAAAGGAATGGGCAGATAAAGGAAAGCTTGGGGTTGGATGGAGAATTATCTTTATGGGGTATACTTTCACTGTGACATTGGAGGTGAGGTCATATTCTGAAAGTGAAGGAGAAAGTCAGGAGGTGGGTAAAGGAAAAAGGTTTAGAATAGAAGAAGGGTTAGAAACAGGAACAAATATTCAGAATAAGATAAGCAGTGGTCTAAAGAAAGAACTGTCAGGAACACAAATACCTTAAAAATATTTTTATTAGTGTATGTTTGCAATACATAATGAATATATTCATTGTGAGGTGTTGGCACATATGCATATTTCACTTTAATCGTTTTTTACTTTCTTTTCCCCTACCATCCCTCCCTTCTCCCTCCATTCCCAGATCCCCTTCCTATCTGTAGAAAGTTTACCTCCCTGTTCACTATAATCTATCTTTTATTTTGCACTTTAAATTATTTATGCTTTGGGTTTCTTATGTAACAGAAACCATGCAATATTTAACCTTCTGTGACTGATTTCATTCATTTGGCATTTTGTTCTCAAGGTCTCATTTTCCTACAAATGACTTAAATTTATTCCCCTTTATGGCTGAGTAGTGCTCCATAGTGTATATATAGCACATTTTCTTTATCCAGTCTTCTGTTGATAGACACATAGGTTGTGTCCAAGATTTAGTTATTATAAATTGTGTTGGTATCAACATGGGTACACATGCATCACTGTAATATGATGTCTTTACTCTTTTGGGAATATACCCAAAATGATCAAAGCTGGATCAAATGGAATTTCTATTTTTAGCTTTTTGAAGAATCCCCATGCTGATTTCCATAGTGGTTGTACTAATTTACATTCCTACCAACAATACAGAAAGGTTTCTTTTCTCCCACAACCTCACTAGCATTTGTGGGGGGGGTTATGATAACAGCCATTCTTACTGGAGTAAGACGGAAATTCAGTGTTGGTTTGATTTGCATTTCTCTGATGGTCAAATATGCTGAACATTTTGTCATGTACTAATTGGCCATTTGAATTTCTCGTGAGAAGTGTCTATTCATTTTGATTGTCCATTTTTTGATTGGATCTTTTATTTGAAGGAGTCTAAATTTTTTGAGTTCTTTACATATTCTAGATATTAGTCTTCTGTTCAAAGAGTAGCAAATATTTTTTCCCATTTTGTAGGTTGTCTCTTCACTGTTGGTTGTTTCCACTGCTCTGCCAAAGCTTTTTAATTTGATATAACTCCATTTGTTGATTTTTGTTGTTATTTCCTGTGCAATATAAGGTCTGTTCAGAAAGTCCTTGCCTATGCCTATATCTTCAAGTGTTTTCCCTATTTTATCTTCCGGCAGATTGCTTCTGTTTTAATAATTAGATCTTTGATCCATTTTGATTTTATTTTGGTGAGAAACGTGAGTCGAGATTCATCCTTCTGTCTGTGCATAACCAGTTTTCCCAGCATCATTTGTGAAAGAGACTATGTTTCTCTAGCATATGTTTTTGCACCCTTTTGTCAAAGATCGGATGAGTAAATGTGCCTGGAATTGTTTCTGCATCCTTTATTCTGTTCTATTGATCTGCATGGTGTTTTTTTTGTTGTTGTTCCAGTGCCATGCTGTTTTTCTATTATCACTGTAGCTTTGTAATATAATTTATAATCCAAGATTGTGATGTTTCCTGCTTTGTTCATGTTGCCCAGGATTGCTTTTGCCATTGTGGTTATCTCCTGTTTCCATATACATTTTAGGATTGCTTTTTCTCATTCTTTGAAGAATGTTATTAGTATGTTACTGGGACTGCATTAATTCAATATATTAGTTTTGGTAATATGTTCATTTTGACAATATTGGTTCGGTCTGTCCAGAAACAGGAGAAGACTTTCTCTTTCCTGATGTCCTTGTTTTTGTTATAGAGGCCTTTTACTTCCTTGGTTAGGTTAATTCCGAAGTATTTCATTTTCTGAAGCTATTGGAATGTCACTATTAATTCTTTCTTGGTCAGTTTATTGTTGGCTTACAGGAATGCTATTGATTTTGTATGTTGATTTTGTATCCTGCTATTTTTCTGAATTTGGAGTCTTTTGGGTCTTCCATGTAAAGGATCATGTCATCTGTGAATAAGGATAGTTTGACTTCTTCATTTCCTATACATATCCCTTTTTTTCATTTGCCTGATTTCTCTGGTTAAGGTTTTGGGTACTAGGTTGAACAAAAGTGAGGAGAGTGGGCACCCTTGTCTTGTTCCTGATTTTTGAGAAAAATCTTTCAGTTTTTCCCCATTTAGTATGATGGATGCAGTTTTTCATAAATGGCTTTTATCACTTTAAGATAAGGCCTATATAATCTATTTTTGTTAGGGTTTTAATCATGCATGGATGTTGAAATATGTCAAAGGCTTTTTCTGTATTTATTGAGATGATCATGATTTTTGAACTTGCTTCCGTTTATGTGATATATCACATTTATTAATTTATATATGTTGAATCACCCTTACATTCCTGGGATGAAGCCAACTTGGTCATGATGAATGATCTTTTTAATGATTTGTTGCCTTCGGTTTGCCACTATTTTGTTTAGGATTTTTGCATCTATATTCATTAATGAAATTGGTCCATAATTTTCTTTCTCTTTTTTCTATTATTTTCTTTTCTCTTTCCTTCTTTTCTCTCTCCCTCTCTCTCTCTCTCTTTCTCTTTCTTTTTTCTTTCTTTCTTTCTGTCTGTCTATCTGTCTGTCTGTCTTTGTCTAGTTTTGATGTCAGGGTAATGCTAGCTTCCAGGAATGAGTTTGGCAGTATCCTTCCTTTTCAATTTTGTTGAAGAGTCTGAGGAACATTGCCATTAGATCTTCCCTGGAGTTCTCATAGAATTTTGCAGTAATCCATCGGGGTCTTGGGTTTTATGGTTGTTGGTGGTGATGGTGATGGCAGAATTTGTATTACTGTCTTTATTTTGTTGCCTGTTATTGGTCTATTCAGAATTCTTATATTTTCTTGGTTCAGTTTTGTTAATTTATGTGTATAGACATTTCTCCATTTCTTCTAGGTTCTCCAGTTTACTGGAGTATAAATTTTTGAACTTGTATCTTATATTCCTCTGGATTTTGGCAGTGTTGACTGTGATTCTGTCTTTTTCATTTCTAATTGCATTGCTATGGGTTTTTTCTTTCTTTTTTGGTAAATTTACCTATGTGTTTATCACTCTTTTTATTCTTTCAAAAGACCAACTCTTTGATTCATTGATCCTTTGTACTGTCTTTTTAGTATCAATTTGATAAATTTCCAACTGATCTTTATAGTTTCTTTCCTTCTGTTAATTTCAGATTTGTATGGCTTTCATTTTTCTAGGACCTTGAGATGTATCATTAAATTATTTATTTAGGATCATTCCATTCTTTTTTTTTGGTACCAAGGATCGAACTCAGGACCTTGTGCTTGCAAGGCAGGTGGCAGAAACACTGAGATAAATTCCTGGCCCAAAGACTTCATGTGCCTCCCCTTGGGGGAATTGAACCCTGGTCTCCCAGATGACAGGCAGGGATACTCACCACTACAGTAACGAGGAACTGCACTCTATTCTTTTAATATGTGCATTCATAGGTATAAACTTCCCTCCTACAACCACTTTCATTGTATCACAGAGGTTTTGGCATATTGTGCTTCCATGTCATTTGATTCTAGGAACTTGTTTATTTCTTTCCTGATTTCTTCTGTGATTCATTGATTATTCAATAATGTCTTGTTTAATCTCCATGTAGATCAGCAATAGATAAGAGGAAATAAGAAGAGAAAGCCCAGAATAAGACAGAGAAGCATTTAATACAGGTCAAAGGAAATCCAAGAAAGTATGGCATTACAGAGAACATGGGAATTGAGAGTTTCCAGAAGGACAAATAGTAAGTAGAACTGAAAGTCCCACTTTTGAAAAATAACTGCTGAAGTTGGCAATACAAAGGTCACAGGTAACCTAAGGAAGAACATTTTCAGGGTAATAAAACCAGTTATAAAGACTATAGAATGAATAAAATATAAAGAGGCATAAGTGTGGATGAGAAGGGAAAAATTACATAGGATAACTAGAGGGAGATAACTCAATACTCTAAAATAAGAACAGGAGGAAAACTTGAAGATTCCAAGAAAGATTAAGTTTTTAGAGGAAGGTTGAAGAAGATAGGCTCAAGCATCAGAGGAGGGACTCGGTCTTGAATAAGAGAATAAATAACTTTCTCTGTGACTAGAAAAAATGAGGCTAGAATGGGTAGGATTGTTGTGGTGGGAAGGACTGGGTAATTGACAAAGATCAGAATATTAAGGTGATCAGGTTATTAATTAGCCTAAAAGCAGAGGAAGTTTGAAATTGAGAAGAATGAAAAATGGGCAAGTGAAACAAATAGAAACTTCTAAGAAGAAGAAATACAAGTGGCCAATAAATATGAAAAAATGCTGAACATCTCTGGCCAGTAGAGAAATGCAAATTTAAACAACACTAACATTTCATCTTATACCAGAAAGAATGGCAATCATCAAGAAATCAAACAATAACAAATGCTAGTGTGTCTGCAGTGATAAAGAACCCTCCTACATCACTAGAGGGAGTGTAAACCAGAACAACCATTATGGAAACCAGTATGGAGATTTCTCAAAGAATTGAACTTAGAAATTCCATTTGATCCAGCTATTTCCCTTCTACGTATCTTCTCCAAAGAGCTAAAGACATCATATTACAGTAATATAGGCATATCCATGTCTATAGCAGCACAATTCATAATAATTAAATCTGGAAGCAGCCTGTAAGTTCAACAAATGAATGGATAAAGAAAATGTGATAGCCATATGTAATGGAATACTATTCAACTATAAAGAAGGATAAATTTAAGACACTTGTGGGAAAGTGGATACATCTGGAAAATATAATGTTCAATGAAATAAATCAGACATGCAAGCTTAAATACTGCATGATATCATTTGAGTAAGGCAAAGTTCAAATAAAATGCAAAATAAAGAATTAACAGAAGAAAACATTGAGATAGATCTTTTGTAAGGGGAGGGGGGAAGGAGGGGAAATAAAAAAATTTAAGATGTGTCATGTACATGTACCAAATAGTCACAATGAATGTAAACATTATGTCATAAATATGAACTAATAATAATAATAATAACAATAATAATGGAAATGGGGAAAGGGGAGCTAGAGATGGAAAGAGGTGAGTGGGGAGGGGAAGGACAATAAAAAAGATTCACGATGTGTTATGTACCTGTACTTACTCCCTAAGATGAATGTAAACTTCAAGTACTGCAAACATGTACAAATTAAATTTTTTAAAAAGGAAAATACTGCCTAAAGAAAAGGAAAAGTACCAACAGGAGGCACTGTGGACCTAGATGAGTAAGAGACCATAAATTTCCAGTGTCAACAACCTACTTATTTGTGATTTTCTTTTCCAGTAGCTTTTCGCAGGTGAGGTATGGGATCAGAAAATATAGACTTCAAGATTGATCAAGGACTATAATTTTTCTGGTGGGTGTACTAGAAATATGGTGTATTGATGAGTGAGATATTTAGATGACCAATCATGAGGTGGAAAAGAGCAGACTAGGAGTGAATAGGGACAAATGTAATGGAAAGAAAATGAAAGGTGAAGTGGTATGTGGCTAGCAGAATACTGGAATTTCAAATAACTGAGGTAGAAAAGTCCTAAAATTTGATACTTGGAGTAGGTCGCTAATGTAGAAGTGGAGGATATTAAGATTTATGTGAATCTAGGGGCTGGGGATTTAGCTCAGTGGTTTCACCACCTGCTGTGCAAGCACAAGGACCCGAGTTTGATCCCCTGAACCAAAAATAAATAAATAAATAAATAAAGATTTATGTGAATCTAAAACTTTTGAGGCTAAAATCTTAAATGGCACCTACACAAATGTTGAAATTTAATCATATGGCAGGATTTGGGGAAAAAAAGGAAAGCTGTGAGCCAGTGCTCAAAATCTTCAATGAATGAATTAGAGCAACCAGGAGATTAATACAACTAAATTGTATAAGCCTGAAAGGAGAAGTCTTCTCATAGAAAGGGAAGAGAAATGATCTTCATATAATGGCTGTATGACCAACAATGTGCAAAGTATAAGAAGGTTTTGAAAACAGACAGCTTGATTTTCCATAGAGAACAAACCCTAAAGTTGAGTGACTAGAGCCATTTTAAAGGAACTTTACAGAAGGACTTAATACCATGTTGGACAGTGATGCTGGAGAATGAAAACTCATCTTAAGATTTTATGCTCAGAAACTAGGACAATGATGATGTAATTGAAAGAGATAAGGTAGGCAGAAAAGTCTGCTATTCTTGGGAGAGGTAAAGGATAGGATGAAAATAAAAGAGATCAGTTTTGTGTTTGAAGTATAAGAGGAAGAGATGTTTTATAGGTATTGAGACTAGAATTCTTCATATGTTTATAAAATTCAGCCCAGTGTTTTGCAGAGTAAATGACCCCAAATTAAGTTGATTGCTAGAAACAAAAATAAGGGTTAGGCATTGTGACTGTTAATACTGACATGTCAACTTCATTGGATTGAGAAACACCTAGCAGATTAGTAAAGCATGCTGCTAAGTATATGTCTAGGTGGCTCTATGAATTGAGACCTTGAGTACTATATATGGTCCCTTTCCCATTCTTCTCTGGCACTGTTCCCCTGCTGTGCTTCACAGCTGCCATGAACAGCTTTGTTCCACCACTCCCTTCTTCCATGAGGTTTCAGCTTTGGAAACTGCTGACCATGTACTGAACCTCCTGGAACCAAGAGAAATTAAACCTTTCCTTTTTTTGTAAGAATATTTTTTGTCTATGTCTTATACTCTGAGTAACTACTGTGAAGATAATGATATACCACATAATAACTATAGTGTGTCTCAGCGATGGGAAAGCTGACTAATACAGAAAATTGGTACCAGAATGGGGTCATTGCTGTGACTATACCTGACCATACAATTTAAAAGCCTTTGAAACTGGTCTGTGAGAGGAGTTTGGAAAGGTTTGGATATGTGGGCTAGAGAAGCCTTAGAATGCAGTAAACAGCCTTATGAGGGATTCTGGTCAGAGCTCAGAAGATCAGAATGATAGGAATGCAGATAGTAAAAGCCAGGCTCAGGAGATTTTAGTTAGGAACAAGGACTCCACTGGCATTTGAAGTACAGGCCACGTGTGTTACACTCTGGCAGAAAATTTGTCTACATTTTTCCCATCTTGAGACCTTGTAGGAGACTGAAATTAAGGGTGGTAGAAAAAATTTCAGGAGAGTCCAACACTCTGGCTGTGGTATGGGTACTGCTGGTTGCTTTTAACAAGTTTTATAGTCAGAAGAGGGGCAAAAGGCAGAGTAGAAACATTTTAAAAACTTAAATTTTGGCCCAGAAAGAATCATGTTTAAAGTTGGAGGCAAAAGAAGTACTGTTACTAAAGAGATCAGTGTTGTTAAAAGAAACCAAATACTTTGTACAGGGACAAGGAGAAAGACGCCTTGAAGGAATCTCAGGAATCAGTAAGATGACACCCACTGCAGATTCAAAGGTGTAAAGTGATATCCTTTCATTTGAGAACTCCCAGGGACCCCTGCTTGAGATGGTTCTGTTAGGGAACTGGTTCCCTGGGATTCATTTCACGGTGTTCTGCTACTCAGGCACTCTGAGACTACTGTTGCCATGATGCAAAGGGGCCTGGCTACTGCCCAGGTTGTTGGCATACCTTAGCATCATCCACATGATACTGGTTTTACTGGCATGCAGAATGCAAGAGTTGTGCAGTCAGTGAAGCTTCCACCCAGATTTCAAAGGAAAACCTGGGAACTCAGGGAAGGAGCCTCTGATAGGGTAGTACATGAAGCTGTAGGAATGAAGCCAAAGGTGCAGTGGAGACCCTAGGAAGTCAGAGATACCAGGAACAGAAAATTTCTATGGAGGAAAGCTGCAGGTCATGAGTGGAGCCAGCCTAAGAGAGAGGTCATATGGACTGCACCTCAAGCCCTTTGGAAATCACATTTTACTAACACTTGCCCCATATGCCAGCTATGAAGCTACAGGACTTAATGTTTGCCCTTCTGGGTTTTGGTCTTGCTATGGTCCAATTCTTTTCCATTCCCCTATTCTTCCCTTTTGGATTGGGAATATTTACCCTCTGCCATTGTATGTTGGGATTGTGTAACATGCTTTTTAATTTTTACAGAGGTTCACAGCTAAGAGTTTGCCCGAGTTTCAGGAGAGATTTGGACTTGGACTTGAAAAATGTCAGTACTGTCGAGACTTTGGGGAAGAGATTGTTACATTTCTGGCTCTATGTGGGATAGCAGTAATATGTTAGGTGGAATTATGAACTCACTATTATCTTTATTTGGAGATTAAGTATGGTTTAAGGACATGTGTTTGGGTGTAAAGTTGACAAAGGGTGGACTGTGATCATTAATCCTAGTATATCAACATCATTGGATTAAAAACTGCCTAGTAGATTGGTAAAGCACACTCCTGGGCGTGTGTCTGGGTTGGTGAGGGAAGTATAACTTTAGGTAGTCTATATGGTCCTTAACCCATTCTTCTCTGGCGCTTTTCCTTTGCTCTGCTTCCCAGGCGCCATGAACTAAATAGCTTTGCTCCACCATGCCCTTCTGCCATGAGGCTTCTGCCTTAGATTCTTCTAACCATGGACTGAATCCTTTGAAACCAAGAGCTAGATTAAACCTTTCCTCCTTTAAATTGTATGTGTGTGTAAGGTACTGTGACTCAGTGATGGGAAAGCTTACTAATACAGGCATACTTTCCAAAGAGGTAATGGTCAGAAACAAATTTATTATGAAGGTGATAGTCTTAGCAAATGAATACATGAGTACATATAAATACAGAAAGAAAAGAGTGAGACTAACTATAAAATAAAAAGGGGGACATGATGAAAAGAATGTAACAACTGAAAAAGTATATGAAAATTGGTTTGACAAAGCAGAGATAAATGGGAGGTTACAATGTTATAATAGTTAAAAGAAAGGAGATTCTAGAAATAAGGAGTGATAAGTAATATTTTCGAGTCCTGTGACATTGCACGTCATTCATTTGCTTATGATTAACAGTGATTTTAAAATCAAACTGAACTAAGTTAATTATATACTTAACAAAATACAAAATGAAGAATAAATCTATAATTTACTGGCACCAAGATCTCTCTCCCTAAGCAGATCTTTAGCATAAATTTTCTGCTGCTAGAAATAAGAATACATACCTTGAACCACAACATCTGGCTTAGGTACAGTAGAAAACCTACGATTCAGGGGATCAATTTCTCCAGGAGCTAAAAATCCCTAAAGACCCCCCGAGAAGAACAGATTATTAAGTCTCAAACAAACAAAAAAGCTAATGTTTTAGGGGAAGCATCAGAAAGGAAACATTTAAATAACTTCCCTGTATAAAAATGTTTGAACTCCTAGAATTCACATCCAAATTAATTTAATCTGAAGTTTATTTCTATTGGTTGCCACAAAATCCTTTTTGGGGAGTAGGTGGGATACAAGTTATAAATAACCTGTTTTTAATTACTCCTCTATCTTCTGTGGATATACATATGATGACACATGTTAAAATGATCAGATCACAGTGCCTATTATCAATAATTTATTATTTCTGTTCTTTTCTCATTTGTTCATGTGTTTCTTGGCCTTTAGGCTCAGAAGAAATCTTTTGACTTGAGTTTCTGTCCATTGTAAAATGAGATGAACTTAACCATTTTGTCCTTAAGAATACCACTCATCTCCTTTCCTCATTACATTTAATTTATTCTAATTGAATGAAATTTTACCAGGTAAGGATTACTTTAACCAATAATTCTGGCTATTATTGCTAGATTCATGTTCATGTCAACTAAAGATAATCAAACAGCCATGGGTACGGGAGAAAACAAAACAAAAACAGCTCCTAAAGAAATGGTCATTTATAAACAGGTCAAAGCACCTGTCTCAGAAAGGAGAGCTAAGTCCCAAACTAGTTCCCTCTAACCTGGGTTATATCATATCAAAGTAACCTATAGTGGGGAAACACATTTGCCAGTAAACCTGGACAACTTGAAAAAGAGAACCCTTTTGTATAGGATCAAAATGAAACAAAGAAGCTGGATGTAAAGTCAGAAATTCCTCATTAAGATCTTAGAGAGCCCCTTACTAAAAAACAAATTCCAAACAATGAAACAAAAAGACTAGTATTCTTAATGATTTTTCGGGGTTCTTAAAATGGCTAGTTAATTCAATTAAAGAATTTAACATTACGTTGTTTGGGAAGGTTAGCACTTAATCCATTGTTAGTAACTACTAAACAGAATTGCACTCATTAATCACCAGGGAAGACACCAAGGGGAGTTTTAGAAGGGAAAACTCCAGGGCTTGATTCCTGAGCTGGTCCAAGTATAATGCCAAAGTAGGGAGCCCTGAGTAGTATGAGGGACCTGGCTGCCAGGGAGCAGGAGAGTTTTGTAAAAATACTGGCCATACTTCCCACTGAGAATCTCCAGGAAAAGCTATATTTAAGGCAAAAGGAAAATGACATTCTTCAGTTTTAACAAGATACTCACAAATCTGATTATTATGGTGACTAAGGCAGAAAAAGGTGGAATGGCCCTTACCTCTGCTATCAAGCTTCCTAAAATGTATAGAGACTGACCCCACATATGAGGCAACTTCCCCATGGGGACTCGGTCCACAGAATGAGGATTTTGATACTCTTCATCAACCTGAATAAAAACATGAAGAGGTCAGATGAGAGGCAACAGAAGGCTTAAGACATTACATAATAAAAGAATGAATCTACATACTGATTTCTACCCTATAGGCAATTCACTGAAAAGTCAAACACTATAACAACAGTGTAGGGTTAAGGATGCAGCTCTGTGGCAGAGCACTTGCCTTGTGTACTCCAGGCCCAGAGTTTCATCCCCAGACTGCAAAACAAAACAAATGAAAACCCTATAGCCTAGGGAAGCACTGCTCAGATCCCCAAACTTTAATGTGTATAAAAATCATGTGAGGATCTTACTCAAATGCAAATTATGATACAGCAGGTGTGTGGAAGGGCCTGATTTCTATTTTTAACAACTCTCAGGTGATGCTGCTAATGTTGGTAAGAGCTTATTCTCCCTAGTCCCACAAAAATGAAAGATTGTACCTCTCCCATGTTTAATTCTCTTTCACAACAGAAAAGATAAACAATGGTATACTCAACTGGCATTTTGGGAAAAATGAAGACAGGACATACTTCATTTTCCAAGCCAGATCTACTCAGAACAGTCCCAGATTACTGTCTTCAAAGCAGAGAATACAAATCCTGAGAGCTCACACAGAATATCATTCTAGTTTTACTACTGATTTCTGTGTCCTTTTCAGCACTAATGTTTAGCCTCAACTTTAACTTGTGCAATAGTACCATAACTGAGAATGCTTTAATGATTTCTTTTTTAAAGGAATAAAATCATATTTTTATTGTGCTATACCTAAAGAAAAGCTTTTAGAACATTATCATTAGAAGATTAAAATTATTTGACTCAAATAAGGAAGTCCGATTGAAACATGGCTACTCTTCTGATCACTGCTACCGCATTGTCCAACTCACCCTGTCAGGGGGGACACTGTACAACTCTGGCAGAAGTGGGATTCCATTTTTGCCCTTAATGAGGACTGCTGCAAGAGCCTCTCTATACTCTTGAACCTGCAGAGAAATGAAAGGCAGAAAAAAAACTTACAGAGAGTTCCTGTGGGGATGTAGGAGAGAAGTATAACTAAAGAAGGTAAATATTTCAAAGGAATCAAGCAAAAGAGAGAGGGAAGGGGACTAGTATTTAATAAGTGCTTGATATAATCAAATATTATGCTAGGACTTCTGCATACTTTAATGCTTTTAATTTTAATAACCATCCTAGTAGACATGTGTAATTGAACCCTTTATAGAACAATTAAGGATCAAAAAGGTTCTGAACTTGTAGAAGATTGCAGAACAAGTACATAGTTGAGTCCAGAGTTTAGCCCAAATCAACTTGACTCCAAAGACATGATTGATCCACTACGTAGTAGCTTAAGTATACTTTTTTGACTTTAGAATGCATTCATTTTTTTTCACTTAAATTCTTTTATTGGTACATTTTAGGTATATAATGCATCTACATTTATCATTGGGTGCTTGTACCTGTACATGATGTATCTTGGTTCTATTTTTTTCCCATTTCCCATCCTCCCTTCAACCCCTCCACCCTTCCCTATTTACATAGACTTCGTTTCCATTTTTTTCTTTTTTCATAAGTTATTCTTTCCCTTCTTTCCTTTCCCCTTCACCTCCCACTTCCCCTACCCCTTTGGACCTTTTCTTCCTATTTCCCATTATCAATTATTCATTTTAATCATTATTTACACTTTCAGTTTCTCACACTAGAGAAAGTATTCAGTATGTACACATGTGTTTCCTATTTATTTCACTTAAGAGTATGGCCTCACTATGCTTCCATTTAGCTATGAATGTCTCTAGTTTCTCATTCTTTATGGCTGAGTAGTACTCCATTTTATTAAAAAACCACATTTTCTTTATACAGTTTCCAGTTGATGGGCACTTGGGCTGTTTCCAAGCTTTCGCTATTACAAACTGTGCCACTATAAACATAGCTGCACATATATTGCTGTGATATGATTCTTTTAATTCTTTTGGGAAGATATCCAGGAGGGGAATAGCTGGGTCAAATGGGACCTCTAGTCTTCTTTGAGGTATCTCCATACTGATTTCCATAGTAGTTGCACCAGTCTGCACTCCCACCAACAATGGGGAAGGGTTCCATTCTCCCCACAATCTCACCAACATTTGTTATTGGTTGATTTCCTGACAGCAGCCATTCTTTCTGGGGTGAGGTGGAATCTCATGGTTGTTTTCATCTGCATCTCTCAAATAACCAGTGATGTTGACATTTTTTCATGTTTATTTGTCATTTCTACTTCTTTCTCTGAGAAATGTCTGTTCATTTCAGATGCCCATTTTGAATTTGGTCTTTAAATTTGGGGGGTCTGATTTGTCTCAGTTCTTTGTATATTCTAGATGGTATTGCTTTGTCTGAGGTACTGCTGCTAAAAATGTTTTCCCACATTGTATGTTGTCTCTTAGCTCTGTTGGTGGTTTCTCTTGAAGCACAGAAGCTTTTTAATAAGATGAGATCCCAGTTGTTGATTCTTTGTGCTAGTTCTCATGCTACTGAGGTTTTCTTCATAAATTCTATTCCTATGCCAATGTCTTCAAGAGTTCTACCTAACTTATCTTCCAAAATGTTTAGTGTTTCTGTTTTAATATTTAGATCTTTAATCCACATCTATCTTAGTTTAGTGCATGGTGATAGATGTGGGTCTAGTTTTAATCTTTGGCAGGTTGAAATCCAGTTTTTCCAACACCATTTATTAAATAGGCTATCTTTCCTCCAATGAGGGTGGTTGG
>NW_004624903.1:3038442-3054881 GCF_000247695.1 Heterocephalus glaber
GTGAAGGTGAAATAAAGGCATATAAAAGTTGAAATACTTTATCACCACCAGATTCAAGATATAGTAAAGGAAATTCTTCAGGCAGAAGGAAATGATTGATAGAAGTTTGAAATAGGAAATCTATATACAGGAAAGACGATCATCAGAAATGGTAAATGAATTCATTTTAATTAAATATTTTGAAAAATAACTGACTAACAAAAATTAAAAGTATATTGTCTGGGGGTATAGCTCAGTGGCAGAGTGTTTGCCTAGCATGTATGAGGTCTTGAGTTCCATCCTCAACACTGGAAAATAATGTGTTGGTCACAAGGAGGAGGGTGGTTAGTAAGAAATGGGAACATAGCAAAGAGGCAGTCTGAGAAAATGACTCTGCCAGTGTCTCCAGCACTGCTGTAGAGTGATTCGCATTTATGAATTCCACAAATAATCAATTTTATATATTTATTGAGGTATAACTGATATACAAAACAGTGCACACATTCAAATAGTACAATTTGATTAATTTTGATCTATGTTTATATCTGTGAAACTATCATCACAGTAAAGTATATTTTCAAAATTGTATGAAGTCTCATGACCCTCTGCAATCATGTCTCCCTCTGCCCATCATAAGGCAATCCACAGATCTGCTATCTATCACTATAAATTTCTGGAATTTTATATTGGTAGAATCATATAGTGTAACCAGTGATGGTGAACCTTTTAGGGCTTTCAATGTTACAAACAGCCTGCTGTGGCACACGTGCCATGGGTTCACCACCACACTGTCTGGCTTCTTTCACTAAGCATAACGACTTTGAGATTCATCCACATTGTTGAATGGATCAAAGTTCATTCCTTTTTACTGCTGTATTCAATTTTATGGGCATACTGCAATTTATTCATTTACCTGTTGATAAACTTTAGGATTATCTACATTTTATGGGATTATGAATAAAGCTTCATGATTAACAATGAAAAATTTTAGAATACACTGAAGAAGGTAAAAAACCGCATTCTTGTGTAATGTCTAATATAAAATTGTATACACAGAAGATGTTATATATAATGATTTAATATGAACCTACCTCATATTATACTTGTAAGGATGAAAAAACATTTTTGTATGGCAAGTGCTAAATGAATACCTAAATATAACAGGAAAAACATGACTAAATTTTATTTCTACACAGCTAACTGGGCCATAATACTCCCTAGCCATATTGCTCCTAAGACTTTAAACCATTAAAATAAAATGACAGTTTAGCCTCAGATTGCCAAATACATTCCACAAGAGATAATGGAGTTTGAAATGAATGAAAGTATAACATCTGGAACCTCTTGTTTCTCTACCCACCTTTGGGAGAAGACAAATAGGGAATGACAGATCTTAGTAAAGAAAGGAGACTCGGCAGAGGATGTAGTTTAGTTGTAAAGTTCTTGCCTGGGCTCAATTGAGATGGGGGGAGGGGGGCAGAAACACAGAGACAGAGAGAGGGAGACAGAGAGACATGGAGGGACACAGAGAGAGCCACTCCAAAATGAGTACTTACAGCCGTTTTATATGCAGCTTCAATGTAAAACACAAGGTTCTGTATGAAATTGACTTCATCTAGGCTGTGGATAATGTGGAGTCCTGAAGAAAAAGTAAAACGTAACCGGTCAATTACAAGCTTAATAGGCAGGTGTAGTGAAGAAGTGCTCACTACTCCCAAGCAATTGTGCTCCTGCTTAGTAACAATGGAAGGTACTGTGATTTCTAACCATAAAAACAACAACACAAATCTCCAACTGAGACGAGCATATTTTAGCATGAAAGCATTTAAACTGTAGATTTCACAGAAAGTCACAGATTCCTGGTATTACGGATAACAAATTTATAATGTACTTAATATATAAACCTGGGCAACTGAAAAGAGATAGAACAATATTTCAAAAAAGAAGCAGGATGTAGGCGTGTATGCCTGTAATCATGACACTTGGAGACTGAGGCAGAGGGTTGCCTTTTGAGGCAACCCTGGGCTACATGGTGAGTTCAAGGCCAGCCTGAACTTACGTGCAAGATCTTGTCTCAAAACAAAACAAAACAAACAAGCAAACAAAAGCATTTTTTAAAAAGAATCAGAAAGGTTCTAAATACTAAGTAAGAAATAAAGTAGACAAAATTTGGTTTCAAGAAGTTAAAGTCATATTTTAAGTAAAAATGAAGTTATTTTAATGTAGGCTATACAAAGACAATTATAGCTTACATATAGAATGTTTTGTATGAATTATGCATTTATTTTTTACAACAACCCTAAGAAGTGGGTACTTCTATTTTCTTCATGAGGCTTAGAAAGGTTAAATACTTGCCTAAGGTCATGTAACTAATAAACAGTGGAATCAGAACTCAACTGACTGTAGACTTCTGTTTCACTTCAGAGACTGGTTTCTTAACTATGATGCCTCAACATGTATGATGTGATCGTTTTTGTTTAATGTCTCCCCTCTTTCTCTCCCATCTGCCACTGGACTAGAATAATATATACCAGGAAGATGTTAATATATACCAGAAAGATGTTATCTTTGGTGGTGAGATTTAAAGTAACTTTATTTTCTTCTTGTTTGGAAATCTTTGTAATTTTACTGTATTCTACAATAAATAGATCCTATTTTGTAATTTTATCAGTTACATTAAAATATTAAATAATATTAAATAAGGCAGCACACTGCCAGATGTACTTCATAAAATTTTATTTAAAACTATAAACTCCTGAGCACTAAAGTTTTTTCTATGTGTAAAATTTACTGAGCACTTTAAAAATACCTGTTTTAAAAAAGAAAAAAGAAAAAAAAAAAGAGGACCAGGGATGTAGCTCAGCAGTGCAGCTCTGGCCTGGCAAGCACAAGGCCCTGAGTCCGGTTCCTGGTACCAAAAAAAGAAAAAAAAAAGACCAAAAAAACCCCAAACCTGTTTTGTGACAATAAATATTACTATGCACATGTTATCCAAAGCCTTCATTTAGACTAGTTGATTATATACTAAGAAATCATTTCAGAACTAAAGAATTAGGAAGCTTGGTTTTCCTTTTTAGTCTATAAATAAGCTGGAAGAAATGAAGATCAGGTTAGCTCTAAAGACTATAAACTTGTAAGCTTCTCATATTTTCCTGGTGAAAGCTATTCTATTTAAACAAAAATTTTATATCCGCATTTTTAACAAAAACAGGTTTGCTTCAATGAAAATGATTGTATGTGCCAGCTATGTTGTTCTGTTATAGCCAGAAAAAGTCCAGAATTTCATTTGCTGAGCAGTGGGCATATATACAGTAAGTTGATCTAGGGGTAAACCCTTTGTTAAATGGGCTTGGGTTCAAGATATGTTAAGTACATGTACCAACTTCCCAAAATTAACCTTATCATCATGTAATATTAACATGCACTAATAAAATTTTTTAAATAAATAAAATGGCTTGGGAATGGAAAAAGTTCTTTGACATTCTTAGAAGCATGATGTAAAGTGATTGTTAAATGTTTCTTAATGTCACCTTTTGAATGAACTCCATAAATGTCCAGGATAATAACTCATTTCAGTTCAGACACAATTCTTAGAATAAACCACTTACAGTTTGAAAGATAACATTTTACAAGTAAAAGGATGGTCCATTTTATAGGAGAAAGGCAGTGCCCAGTCTGTTTTTTTTTTCTTTTAGATAGGTGATCTAAGATGTTTTGCTTAAAATCATTCTTTGAAACATTTGAATCTGTTTATCTTAAGGTCAAATTTCTGCCCTTTACCAACTAAGCTAATTTATGGGCTAATAGTATCTTTTTAAAAAGAAATGTTTAATTTTTATTTTTTACATAATACATTTGATTCTTTTATTTCCCTTCCCCTCCCCATCCACCTCCTTCTAGATCTCCTTTCCCTATTTTCATTATTATTATTATTACTATTTCTTGTTCATGTTTTTGACATATAATGTTTACATTCATTGTATTTGATACATGTTCATGATGCATCTTAAATCTTAAACTTTTTCTTCCCCTCCTCTCCTTGCCTTTGGACTCCTTCCAGTTTGCAAAATATCTATCTTCCTGTTTTCCGCTATCAATGTTTTATTTTGCTCTTTATTTATACTATGCTTTACTCAAACGAGAGCTACTAGGTATTTAAGCTTGTTTGTGATTTCACTTAACATTATATTTTCCAAGTGTATTTATTTTCCTATAAATGTCTCAAATTTATCCTGAAATGCAAATTAAAGCAATACTAAGATTTCATCTTATTATCAGAAAGAATGTAGTCATCAAGAAATTAAATAATAACAAATGCTGGCATGGCTGTGGTGAAAAAGGAACACGTCTACATTGTTGGTGGGAATGTAAACTAGTACAGCCATTATGGAAATCAGTATGTAGATTTCTCGAAGAAGAAGACATAGAAATTCCATTTGACTCAGTTATTCCCCTTCTAGGTATCTTCCCAAAAGAGCTAAAAACATCAGTACAGTGATACACATATCCCAGTGTTTATAGCAGTACAATTCACAATAGCTAAATCCTAGAAGCAGCTTATATGTCCATCAAAGGACAAATGGATAAAGAAAATGTGGTATCTATACATAATGGAATACTATTTAGCTATAAAGATGGGCTAATAGTATCTTTAAAGGATTTTGGTTGTGATGGGCCTTAAAGAAAAGAAGCATAAACAAGCTTAGGGAGTACAGATATGGATAACCTTTGGTGATTATGATTGTGGCCTGAAGCTGCAGTCTTCTTAAAAGTACAAATTTAAATTATGATTTACCTTTTCTCTCTTTATTTCTTGTATTCTACTTCACATCCCCCAGAACATTTTCAAACAGAAAGAAATGAAAGAATTTTACAGGGGACACCTATATACCTATCACCTGGACTCTATTATTAACATTTAACTATACTTTGTTCATCACATAGCTAACCATTTTATTTTTTGATACATTTCAGAGTAAACTGCATATATTAGCACACTTCCCTCTAAGTACTCCACTATACATATTAAAGTTTGATAGTTACTTCCAAGGTATTCTGGAAATAAGTTCAACAGCTTATATAGACCAACGAACACTGACTGCTTGTTTCCCTGTACTCTTGCCAACATAGGCTTTAATATAAGTTCTTTATCTTTGCCCTATTCTAATAGATACAAAAAATTTCCCTTTAATTTGCAGTTATTTTATGAGTAAAATTGTGAGTATATTCATAAATTTATAAACTATCTGTATTTCTTTTCCTATGAGTTGTTTGATCGTGTCTTTCATGGATTTCAGATATTTAATTTTTTGGTCAGCACAGCATTAAAGTTTTTTCTTTTTGTTATTGATATTTTAATGAATATTACAGGAATTAAATCTTTTTCCCATCATAGGTGTTGCAAGTTTTTTTTCCTACTTTGCTTGAATTTTGACTTTGTTTGTAGGTTGGTTATCCCTTATCTGAAACACTTGAGACCAGAAGTGTTTCAGATTTCATATTTTGGGATATTTGGGTATACATAATAAGATATCTTGGAGATGGGATCCAAATATAAACACAAAGTTTCATATATACCTTCATATAAACACAAAGTTTCATAAACACATATTTCATATATACCTTATACACATACCTGAAGCTAATAGTATATAATATGTTTAGTGCATCAACATTTTGTCTTCAGCCCTTCACACGAGGTTAGGTGTGGAATTTTCCACTTGATGCATCACATTGGTACTCAAAAGTTTCAGATTTTTGGAGAATAAAATAAGAATTAAGGGCCGGGGGATTAAGCTCAGTGGTTCTGCTGCCTGCCTCGCAAGCGGAAGGACCTGAGTTCAAACCCCGGTACCAAAAAAAAAAGAATTAAATGAGATTTTGGATTTTCAATTAGAAATATTCACCCTATAGTTTATTTTTCTTCTCAGAAGCTTTTAATTTTATCCTATGAATGCTTCTAGTACTTTCATGGTTTCAATTTTTTTGTTTCTTTTTTTTTGGTACTGGGGATCGAACTCGGGGCCCTTGTGCTTGCAAGGCAGGGGTTAGAACCACTGAGCTAAATCCCCGGCCCTTCAAGATTTTTGTTTCTAAATGTTTGATCTAATGACAGATTTAAAACATTGAACTATATAATTTTAGAAATAGAAAACTATATAACTAGTATCATCAGACTACCAACTCCTCTTCATAGCTCTGCCAAAATAATGAGCGTAGCACAAGGTAGCTGCAGCTGCAAATGTCTTTCTTATAGCAATAACCACCTTAACTTATTGGATAGAGGGGAAAGAAAAAAAGAGGTAGTGGCTTTGGGCATCATCTTCATAGCCTCACTTTTATCATCTTTCTGTGCCAATATAATTGAGCAGAGACCCGAAAAAGGCAGAAGATGTGAGACTGGACTTGTCCATCTCTTAGACTTGTATCACAGTTAAGTAATCACTATATCACATAAATGTTACATTTTTCTGCCATATGTCCCTTTGCTCATGATATTCTCTGTTCAAATGGCCTTCTCCCCTCCTCTCCACATCTTAAAATCCTATCATACTTTCTCACTGCCTGCTGTGCAAGCACAAGGACCCGAATTTGATCCCCAGTACCCCCCCCCAAAATCCTATTATACTTTCAAGGCTTAGTTCAAATGTTATCTCTTCTGTGATACCACCATTGATTTCCCTCTTCTGCGCTTTATAGAGTGTTTTCTTGCTCTTTTTATTGTTTATTTTTAATTATTTTAATTTTTAATTTTATTAGTATATGTTCTCACTTCATAATGATTACAATAGTGAGTTGGTAACATGGATGTAAGACTTTTTTTACTTTGTATTATCAATATATACCTAAATTTTAAGGTAAGAATCATACCTTATTTGCATGTCCTAAATGTATCTCACATACTATTGCTATTTAATAACAGCAGATGTTCAAAAATTTATTAATTATTTTAAACAATTTTGTTAACCAAGAGAAAAGACCAGTCTCTGGGAGCAAGACTGTAAGTACAGGACCTCCAGATCTTGTCCCTTCTGCAGAGTCAAGGCACTGCTTGTTGATGAGAGAGTGCAGAGATGAGTACACAGGAACTGAAGTAGGGTTGGGCTGGGCCAAAGGTGACAGTGCTACACAAAGCATTCAAAACATCCAGTTCCCCAGCAATTGAGCTGATTCAATGGACTAAAAATTAAACCAGATTGACTTGCACTCACCTATCTAATATCAAGCTTCTGTCCCTCATTTTACAAAGCAACTTTATTGAGATATAATTCACATGCCATACAATTCATCCATTACAATTAAATAATTCAATGGTTTCTAGTGTATGCAGTTATACAACCATCACCACAATCAACTGTAGAACATTTTCATCTTTCCCGTTTTTCTTCAGTAATTCCCCTCCAGTCTAAGTAATCACTAATCTACTTTCCTTCTATAGTTTACCTCATTGGATATTCATACAAATGGAATCATACAATATGTGGCCTTTTATGTCTGGTTTTTTTCATTGAGCATGTTTTCAAGGTTCATCTGTATTGTAGCATGTATCAGTACTTCATTGTTTATATTGCCAAAAATATCCCATTGTGTGGATGTAACACATTGTATTTATTCAATCATTAATTGATAGACATTTGGAATGTTTTGGCTATCATAAATAATGGCACTATGAATATTCATGTATAAGCATTTTGAGTGAACATATGTTTTCATTTCTCTTGGGTACCTATATACTCAGGAGTAAAATTGCTAGATCATATGGTAACTCTATATTTAACCTTTTGAGAAATTATTAGACTGTTTTCCAAAGAGGCTGCACTATTTTACATTTGCACCATTTTACATTTTCACCAGTAGTGTTGAGGACCCCAATTTTTCCACATCCTTGCAACATTTGTTATTATCTGTCTTTTTGATTACAGCCATTCTACTGGGTGTGATGTGGTATCTCAATGCGTTGTGGATCTGCATTCCTCTAGTGATTAGTGATGTTCTTGTCCTTATTAGTTATTTGAACATCTTTGGAGGAATGTCAATTCAGATTCTTTGATCATTTTAATTAGGTTATTAATCTTTTCAACATGAGAGTTCTTTGTCCTAGACACAAGTACCTTATCAGATACATGATTTGCAAATATTTTTTCCTAGACTATGGTTGTTTATAACTTTTTTGAAGGGGCCCTTTGAAGCACAAAAGGTCTTATTTTTTTAAAGTTCTTATTTTTGATAAATTCCAATTTATCTTATTTTTTCTTTAGTTGCTTATGCTTTTGGGGTCATATGTAAGAGAACTTTGCTTAACCCAATGTCAGGAAGATTTATTCTTATCTTTTCCTGTAGATATTTGTTATGGACTGAATTGTATCACGCTCAAATAAATTTATATGTTGAAGCCCTAACTGCCAATGCAATGGTACTTGGAGTTAGGGCCTTTAAGGAGATAAATAAGGTCATTAGGGTGGGGTCCTAATCCAATAGGACTAGTGTCCTTATAAAAAGGAGAAACATCATGAGCGCAGGCACAAAGAAAAAAAGCCATGTGAGGACATAGTGAGAAGGCAGCCATCTTTAAGCCAAGAAGAGAGGTCTCACCACAGACCAATCCTGCCAGCACCTTGATCTTTGAGCATTTCAATGAAGTTTATTTTCCCTACAGTATGCAGCCTCTTCAGAGAGTATAGCCTTGGGAAGGTGTACTGTTACCCTAGGAAAACAGGCTGTTAGGAGGGGCACCTCAAGCATCTCTTTCCCTCATCTGTTTAGTGTCTATTTCTATTGATATTATACCAGCTTCCTGCCTCCACTAATTTCAACTGATTGCTCTATAGTTATATACAATACCCTGAGGTACAAATTATTCCATAGTCTCATGCAATTAAATTCAGGGCCATTTTCAGGTGATTTTTGAGTCATATCTTTATGAGACACATTCTAACACTAGGAAGACTCCAAGACTAGAAAGACTGTTTAGCTCTTTCCTTGTTCTGTTAAAATTTTTAGCTACTATATGGTTTAGTATCTTGCCCTTGTTGAGCAATTAATATCCTCTTAATTGCTTAGAACTAAAAATTTCCAGTGTTTCTTGAGAGTGCCCTTAGGTCTGAACTTTCCTACATTTTCTTCCAAAAAACCCAATTCTCTTGGAAGAGCTGGAGCTTTGTTCTTACAGGTTATCTCTTTTCCCAAGCAAAATTTCTATTCCTGTACTCCATAGCTAGTGATAAGAGCAGTGACCCATTTTGTTCTGGAGTGACATTCCTATTTTTCTGAGTATGGGCCAGGGCAATAGCCTCTGATCTTTCTAGCTTGCCTCTTTCAATGTGGGACTTCCACCCTACTAAAGAGGTGGACCAAGGGCAATCAGAGCCCAGAATTCTCACCTGCCTGGGGTACGTATTCTACCCAACCAGGGCCTGGGAGTAGGGAGGAAAGGCCTTCTAGGTTCTTGCCTGGACTAGAGCTTCTGTAACATGTAGCTGGGGAAGATGAGAAATCGTGGCAATTTGCTTCTCTTGGGGAAATACAGGAGCCTTAAACTGGAGCTGAGGGTAGAGGGGCACCTGTGCTCTTGGCTATGCTCACTTTGAATAATACTTTTGTCATGCTGAGTTGGGGTTAGGGAGGGAGTAGGTTGAGACCCAAATGGCAGTCCTTCACTGCTCTTACCAAGATTTAGTAGATTTCCTGGAAAAGTGTTTTTCCACTTGCTATGTGTCCTCTGGACAATTTCCAATGGCTTTAAAGAGTTGGGCTTTTGAAAAGAATTTTTAGCATTTATTATTGTTTTGCTGAGGGAGGGTCCATGATGTTCTTCATGCTACCATTGTGTAAGTTTCAGTCAGATTTGATCTAAACCTATCTTAATCAAGGTTGAAATTAAGTATTCAGAAACATGATTAGTACTGCTAAATATTTTATGAAGACCTTTTATAGTCTATCAATTGTATTTCACACAGGACTTTTTCATTTGCAAAGCAACTGTCTTATATAAATTCTGTATCATTTCTTTCCTGATGTATTTCACTAACTTCTTAATTAGTCTTTCATCTTAATTTTATCCCCCTTTCTATCTATCCTCCTGCTCCTGGGGTGAAACATTGGAAAGTTCCTTGATTATCTACCTTGAATGGATCTCTACTGATTGCAAACTAAACTCCAAACTATTTGCCATGGTGCACAGGTCCTCAAACAGCTAGCCCCAACTTTCTGCTTTTATACCTTGACATTTTTCCAGATGCATCTTATACTGTAACTATAGAAGATACCTCGTCTTACCTTAATGGCAAGTACCTTTCAAACTTTTGTGCTGTATTCATGCTATTCCTTTCCCTTTTCTGACTTGTGAATTTCTACTTATTCTAACATATTTTTTCAGAGGCCTGATCAAATAATAACCATCTTATTCTAAGCACTTATCAAAGTCAGCTGATTGAGTTGAAAATCAAATGTTAAAGGAATCAATAAACATCTGTTGAACATAATTTTTTTTGTATATTTCTGCTTCAGTTATGGACTCAAAATTTAAAATCACCAAGGTTAGGGCCGGGGATTTAGGTCAGTGGTTCTGCCACCTGCCTCACAAGCGCAAGGTCCCGAGTTCTATCCCTGGTTCCAAAAAAATAAAAAATAAAATAAAAATAAAAAATAAAATCACCAAGTTTAGTCACTGTTTACTTTGTAAAAAAAACTCCAGAGCTGTTATTAAAATATTATTAGAAATGTAGTTACAGCTGCTGTTATATTTAAGTAAATTAAACCTAAAAAATATTTATTCTGGGAGAAATTTCCCTTCCAAAAGGAGACCATTTGCGGGTAGGTACAAAGTTCACCTTCTGAGATGAGTGTTCTAGAGAGAGAAAAGAGGAGTGTTTATTAAATATTTATTTCTGTAAGCAGAGGACAAAAATGTGAGGAAATTCCCACTTTGGATGTCCTAAGTGCGAAGGAGCTCTTTAACCAGGCAGGAAGAGAAAGAAATTGAAGTGCAAGAGTGTGGTACTGGTGGGGGTGCAGCTCACTGGAATAGTACTTGCCTAGAGTGAAGAAGCCCCTGGGTTCAATTCCGAACAATGAAAAAAGTGGTATTATTAACCTACTCGGAAGATGTGGGAAAGATCTTATTAAATTTATAAACAAGATATAATGAGATTCATTGCTCTCTTCCTCAATTTAGGATAAATAAAGAAAGTTGTGGTGTTTCCTTTTTATAATACTGGGGATTGAATCCAGGATCTTTCCACTGAGTTAGGTCCCTAACCCTTTTCTATTTTTTAAAAAATTTTATTTTGAGACGGAGTTTTGCTAAGTTGCCCAGGCTGGGCTCTAACTTGTGATCCTTCTGCCTCACTTTTCAGAGTACTGGGATTATATACCTGGTTTAAGAGTTACGCTGTTTTTTACACTACCATTTTTCAGGTCAGACCTCTAAAGCTAATAACAAAACCACCTGGGAGGAGTTTATTATTCAACAATAAAAAATAAACATTCAGATTCTGATCAAGTAGGTAATCCCCTAAATGTAATACAGATGCCTGAAGACATATCTTATTTATAATATATTCATAAAGAATATATAGACTAAAAAAATAAGCAAAACAAAAGAATATATAGACTAAGTGATTTGGTTTATACTTATACTAATGTAGGTTTATCAGTGTATAGTATAAGAACCAGAAACAAACCCTAATCTTTCCTTCCCATCCCCTCGTATCTGAGGATTAATAGACAGCAACAGTACCTGTCTAAAGAAGATTTACTTCAGACTTCCTGGTTCTCCTTTTATAAGAATATTCATTAGCACCCCAGACTTGTTTCTCAACACAATAGAATATTAACTAGACCTCAAAGAGTTGTTTTCTGCACAAATTTTCAAAATGTCATTGTTTTCAATATGCTTCTTTGAGCAATATAAACAACCATGTTATTTTCTGGCCAATACCTTTGGAGAAAACAAGTGTGCCAGAGCAAGAACTCCAAGCTCAGAGGCTTGTAGTACTTTTCCCCTTAAACTGACCTGAGGCAGTCATTTGTGCTAAGAAGAGCAGGTATATGGAGGTAGCATCCAACTGCAGGTGTCCCCACTGGTCATCACCCACTACAGTGGCACAAGTTTTGGTGTTGTACTTGGCATGGAGGCTATCTTTAGTGCTTTGACTATATTTGAAGGACTCTACTTTATCCACCTGAAAAAAACAAAGACAGCAAAAGAAGGATATTTAGAATAACTGATCAATATGCTACATTTTTCTAGTATTCTAACATATACCATTGAGTGCTATCTTCAGGTAATTGTGAATATTTAAAATGCATTGTTACTTTTTCCCAACACTAATATAAGTGGGAAAGACTTACAATTTTTCAATTGAAGCAGTTTAATCAGAAAATAATAACAAATGGTCAAAAATTATTTCTTATTGATTCTCTTTCACTCTTCATATGGTCTCTTTGCCACACTGTAGATATAAACTGAGATTCAGAGTATTTGAGTGAGAACAGCTTAGTAAGAGTGAACTTAGTGTTGTACATTTGTTACTGAAATTGAGGTAAGAATTTTGAGGAAAATTAGGAAAAGATGATATATTATGAAGAAGTAATGAAAGAAGCTGATGAGATATACACAGAATGATAGAGATAAAGTATGACAGAAAGCTGAAATTAGAGATCAGTAAGGAAACACTGGAGGCTGGGGATGTAGTCCAGAGTGTGTGCTTAGTAGGCATGAGGCCAAGAGTTCAATTACCCTACTGAAAAAAAAAAGTTCAACAGGGAAATGTTGGGCAAAAAAACCCTAAAATACTTGGTCCCTGAAATTTAGATTTGATTATTTATGCCTGTAATGTTTGATAGTAACTACTATCCCTTAAACATAATTTATGAAATTAGTAACTTTAAACCTATTTGGTAAGGTAGAAAGTGCAAATATCTAAATTACAAAAAAAAAGTAGCAATGATGGGAAAAGTGGATAGTTGTTAGTGCAATAAAGAGAGCACTAATAAGGAAAGTCGGAAGTCTGCAGTCAATTTCTTTCTACTTTAGATTTGTTGTGTTTCTCTTGTGTGTCAGTTGGCAATCACTTTACCAAACTGGGGCTCAATTTCATTGTCTAATGAAACAATCTCAACTCCAGAAAATGAAGTCAGATTTGATGTGTGTGACATGTTTTAAGATCTAGGATAAAATAATTTTTTACTAAAATATTTTTGTACAGAGAAAACATAAACTCAAAAGATAAATGGTAGACTGCTAAAAAATCGGCAATGCATGTAACAAATGATTCATGTCCCCACTATATAAAAACTCTTCAGTAGGTAAGAAAGAGACAACCTAAAAGAAAAATAGGCAAAGGACCTGGTAGGTACTTATCAATGAGGAAATGCAAAATTTCAATCTACACATGAAAGGATGCTCAACTTCACTCAAGGTCAAGAAATGCAAATTACTGCAAGACCAAGACCCTTTATCTCCAATCCTAAAAACCAAAACACTTTGCAAAGGTTTTTCAAGGAAGTTTTACTGTCAAAACTCATTTGGTGGGAACTGGGTGTCCTAAGTACTGTGGGGTGAGCCTGTGTTCTTGTCAAGCTTCTAAGAGCCAGTCTACTACCAGGAAGGGCCCACCATGGAGACCAAGGGAATCCAGCCTCTGCTTCCACAGGAAGAAGGCAATTACAGTGAGGAAAAAGATGAACACCTCCCTAAGTGATGGTTTTAAGAAAGGGATATTTGACAGCTGAACAAGTCATGAAAATTAATGTAGAAATAAAGGCTGCCAAAGTAGATGAAGAACCAGCTCCTGCTGATGGAAGAATCATGTATCAAAAACCAGTCAAGGGTCCCTCAGATGAAAAGTGTTCAGGTTTAACAGCAAACTCAAAATAAAATAAAATACAATAAAATAAAAAGGCAAATGAGAATGAAGTAAATAAACACGATTCAGTTAAATAGAATTCACAAAAGCAAATCAAAAATAGCAGCCTCCTTTTTTTTTTCTAAGTTCTTTTATTGGTACATTTTAGGTATACAACTCATTTACATTTATCATTGGGTGTTTGTACCTGTACATGATGTATCTTGGAAGCAGCCCAGGTGCCCATCAGTTGGAAACTGGATAAAGAAGATGTGGGTTTTTTTTTTATAAAATGGAGTACTACTCAGCCATAAAGAACGAAAAACTAGAGTCATTTATAGCTAAATGGATGCATATAGAGGCCATACTCTTAAGTGAAATAAATAGGACACACATGTGGAAATACCGAATAGTTTCACTAGTGTGAGAAACTGAGAGTGTAAACAAGGGTTAAAATGATTAAAATGAATAAGCCTCCTTTCTTTTGGCAATAAAGGTGAAAGTGAGTGAGTGTAGACATCTTACATTTTAACAGTCTCCTTTGAAAGTATATGAGGTATTTTTTGTTTATTTGCTTTGTTTTGTTTTTCTGAGGCAGGGTCTTCCTATGTAGCTCAGGATGGCCTTGAACTCACTATGTAGCCCAGGCTGGCCTCAAATTCACAACAATCCTCTTGCCTCAGCCTCCCAAGTACTGGGATCATAGGTGTGCACCAACATGTGCACCACTGGCAGAAGTATTTTTTAAAATAATATTTTCTTCTGTTTTTTAAAATAACATTTTCCCAGTTTTTCAGGTTTATTATAGAAAATTGAGAAAATATAGCAAAAATGAATAAAATAAAAACTGTCTATCCAGCGATACTGCTCAGACTAGAAATACCAACTCTGTAGAAGTTAACTACAATTAATGTTTTGTTTATCTTTTTGTTTTTGTTTTGTGGTATTGGGGATTGAACCCAGGACCTGTGCACTGAGCTATATCCCAGCCCTTTTTATTTATTTTTTAAATTTTGAGACAGGTCTCCCCAAATCACTAAGTTGCCTGGGCTGGGCAGAGTGATCCTCCTGCTTCAGCCTCCCATAGTACTGGGATTACAGGCAGACATCACCACAACTAGCTGTGATTAATGTTTTTTTCCCATGTGTAGAGCTATTATATACACAGATGTAAGTTATATTTTTTAAACAAAACTGAGATTGTATTATATACATTCTCTGTCCTGCTTCTCATTTGGTACTACATTGTGGGCATTTTCCAAATTAGTAAATTTCAAAGACCTGACATTAATAGCTACAGAGAATTTCATAATTAAACAGACTCCCTATTGTGTCTTCATCATTAGTTGAACACCACTTCCGGTGGGGGAAATGATAATATACCTCGTTGAGAGTCCCTCCCCAGCTCCTACTAAGGGAGGCCATGTGACTCAGTATGGAGAGTTAAGAGATGCAGGTAGGTGCCTGCTTAATAAAGCTGCTAGGTATTTTGATACAAACAGACAGGTAGGGCAAGCGCAAGCCTTTGCTATATCTGTTCACTTTGCTTGGAGTGCTGACATGAAACCTAAGAGTACCAGAGCCAGTTTTTGGCATAAGGAAGACAGCTACTTGCTTTGGGTATTACAGTGGATGCCTAGGGAGCTTGGATCCTGATGGACTGCTGACCTCTGAACTTACTGATACATGAGAAGAAGGAATACACTGCTTGTTTAAGCCTCTGTCAGTTTTCTGTTACATGCAACTGAGTGCAATCCTAAGCGATACAATAAATCCCGGTCAGGCATTCTTGTACAAACACCTTTATTTCTGAGGGTTTCCTTAGATTGAATTGGTAGAAGCAGAATTACTACAAAGCATTTGAGTATTTTATAAACTATTGATGTTCACTGTCAAATTGCTAGATGTTTTTAACTATTTTATTCATTTCCCATCCCAAGAGCCCACTTCATCTCGTCCATAACAGTGCATTGGGAGTTAGGACTTAAATTGCAATAAGAGGGTGACTTAATGAGCCAACAGAGTCCCCTGGCTATTTTTACTTTCTGCCCTGTGGGGATCCGCTGCCTGTCTGTGGCAGAAATGCTCCCCCTCTTTGCTGGTACAGATCTTCTTGCTGACCCATTTGTCTTTACTAATTTGGTGGGTATTTTATACTTAAAATGCGTCTGAATTGGGATGTTGAAATTTCATCAGAAATGCTTGAGAAGGTGAGCCAATCCCAGCACCTGGAAGGAGGCTCCCCCACCACCATTCCACGCTCCTAGGTCAGAGAAGGTGAGCAGCAAGGGCACCAGAAGCACCCCCCCCACTGTGGAAATGAGAAGACACGTAAACAAGCCTCAAAAACAGATGTCCAGGTCACCTATAGCAACCCCAAAGGGAAACGAGATGAAGCACTCTGATACTCAACCACCTGGACTCTCTGAACTGGCAACAAAAGAGGATCTGGGGAAAATGAAATTAGAAATAACTTATCAGATAACAGCAAAGATTCTGCCATAGTGCAAGACATGATTAATAAATCGAGAGAGGACACAGATAAAAAAATAGAGGAGCTGAGGAACATGATGGAATCCCAACATAGGAAACAAATGGAATCCATAAAACAGA
>NW_004624903.1:3056937-3084668 GCF_000247695.1 Heterocephalus glaber
TGCCATCCCTATAATAAAACCACTTTCTACATACTGCCAGATCTGACTTCTAATAGTTTGCTTTGTTAAACAAATTTCTATCTATGTTCATACATTTTTCTTCTATTATCTTTATCTAGTTTTAGTATTAGCACAATGTTGATTGCCTAAAATGAGGGGAGAAGTGTTCCTTTTTTTTTCTGCTTTAAATGAAAAAACAAAACAAAACAAAACAAAACAAAAAAACAAAAAAAAGCCCAGTGCATTGGCCTTGGATTCATATCAGGCCTTTAATTTTAGTCAATTTGATGTTTTGGATTGGTGTTTAATAGTTAAATTTAATTGGCATTTTCTTTGCTCTACCAGGAAGAATAAACTGTTTTTCATACATTGACTATTTTACATTTCTTGGATTAATTTTTTTGTTCATTTCCATTAGTATTCTCATGTTTTTCTTATTAATTAGTGCATTATGAAACCCAATTATCTTCTTTTGCTGATCTATTTCTGAACCTTATTAATTTATAAGTTGTGTAATCTATAGTCTTTTTTAATTTTTTGTTCATTTCCATTAGTATTCTCATGTTTTTCTTATTAATTAGTACATTATGTAACCCATCTATCTTATTTTGCTGATCTATTTCTGAAACTTTCTTATTAATTTATAAGTTGTGTAATCTATAGTCTTTTTTTGTTATTCTGTTTCACATAAGGAATCACTTGTAAAAAGCATCACTTGGGCCAGGGATTTAGTTCAGTGGTTCTGGCGCCTGCCTTGCAAGCCCAAGGTCCTGAGTTCGATCCCCAGTACCAAAAAAAAAAACCCCCAAAAAAGCAAAAAAAACCCTTCACTTGGTAGCAGTACTAGATTCAAACCGATATAGGACTGTTTATAGACTTTATTCCATTTAGTGTCAAAGGACACATTTCCCTTATAGATACATTTTTTATTATAGAGTACTGTTCTAGATCCACTGAAGGAATAAGACATAGTATATGGAATGTACCTTTTAAAAAATCTGAAAAATTTAATTCTTTTAAAATTTATTGTCTTTATAGTACTGGGTATCAGGCCCAGGGCTTCACACATACTAGGATTTACCACACAGCTGTGTGCTAGCCCTGAAAAATTCTTCATTCCAAAGTTGATCTGGCCCTGAGGGTTTCAGGTGAAGGTTTTTAGACCTATATCATCTTTTACCCTGTATAATAATTGCATGTACAGTAATAATGAATCACATTAAAAATCATTTGTAAAAGGGAGAAAAAGACTAAAAATATTCCAGTGGTAACTGGATGGCAAAATTATAGGTGATATTTTCCCCTTGATTTTTACAAATTTTCTAATATCAGTGTGCATTATTTGTGAAATTGAAGAAATATAAGCTATAAGCATTTCCTAAGGGGTAGAGATACTATTATGATGTGCTTTTGTTAGAGAGCAAATTGTTACCAACACCATACCTGTCTGATCATGCAGTGCAGCAATCCCCTCATCAGCTTCACTACACTCTGCAGAAATAAATGGAAACAAGACTGTTATAAACATCCTTAGATGCAAGAACACTTACTCAGCAACTGCAGTTGGTGCCTGACATTTTGAGAACAAGTAACTCTATCCTGGGTTCCTATTTACATGGCATTTACTTTATAGGTACTCAGAAGAGCAGATTGCAGCAAAAAGTGGAACCAAATGCTACAATGTGTGATTATTTCAAGTTAAAAAATAATAATACAAGTTTTGGTAGGTTTTTGTAAAAATAAGCCAACCATTCTAGTAGAGGACATATCACCTAGAGGAAAAGGGTAAGGTAGCCTCAAAATCCTAAGGCTCTGAGGATATTCTAAAATCCATCCTATGGCCTAGAAAAGGCTCATCACATTACGTCTATCTTTTCTAAACTAGCAAAGAATTAAAATTTCATAGAAATAACTATCTGGACATTTTTCCCCAAGGAATAAAGTGAATTGTAACTCAGAGTAAGTGTAAAGGGGGATTGTTAGTATGACTCAAAACTTTCTCCGTGGGGGAAAAAAGAACAGACTTCTTAATTTTTCAGGCATCACTACTTTTCTTATTAGGGCTTAAAAATTTCTGAAGTACTTTGTTTTCCAATCATAACATTCCAAAATTCTGACTACCAACTATATCACACATGAGACTATTTTTGTCCTCTTCGAATGGCCTTTATCAGACATTTTTGCCTTCAAGTTCCAACATCAGCAGTAGAATGGATAGGTATGTTTTGGAAGCACACAACATTGAAAATCTTCAGCAGTTCTCTAAGAAGCTTTCTATTTCACAGATCAGACAAAATCCAACCAGATTACTTCAGGGAGTGCTGGCTCAGAGGTGGCTTCAGGACACCTCTGAAAACTAATCTGTTTAGGAGATACATCACTCTGTTATTCCTTCAAAACATTCAAGTGGGACTATAAGCAATAGGCATGATAAGAATAAGCACTTATTTTTTGAGGGCATTCAAAGTTATTTCTTGGTATGTGCTTGCAATATTAAATTATATTTATCTTGGGAAATTGGTACATATACATATCACATTTAATCATTTTTACTTTACCTTCTTTGGCCTCTCCTTTCTCCCTCCATTCCTGGGTTCTCTTGCCATCTCCACGAAGTCCACCTCCCTGTTTTCTAACATTTCTCTTTCATTTTGCTTTTAAAATTGTTTATATTTGGGTTTCTCATATAAGACAGGATAAGTATCTATTAAAGTATGATCTAACTCTTTATGAAGCTTTTTACTGAGAGAAAAGTAATTTTTTTCCTTGGGAGAGTCCTCTTTCTTGAGTAATTTTTGTCTATAAATTGTCTCCTCCCTTTACTGATAAGATTTTTTAAAAGATAAAGAACAGACAGTACATGATCTTGTCACATTTGAAAGCCTATAGTAGTTATTATAAAGAAATGGACTATAACCCCTACAGGAAAATCGCCATCATTACTTTTACTTTGACCCTAATGAAAGAGACCATCTCTTTAATATAATCTGTTACTCAAAAGTATTTAACACACCTGCTCTGTGGGGAGACTTTGGTCAATTCTGATACATGTCACCACATACTCAAAGGTTTCTACCACATTCTTTCTTTTCCAACATTCAATGAATGAGAGTGAGAAGCAGGGGCAGGGGCTTGAACAATATTTTCTTAAAATCAACAACACATAGTAACTCGTTTTTCAACAAGTTGAAGACCTACAATCAACTAGTAGAGGACTCAGCTTTTATATCATTCTGTAAAGAAGCCAGCACCCTGGGATCACTTCATTGGCTTCTTTACTATTTCACTATTTTAGACACTTTATCTCTTGCCTGCCTGTCAACTCTCTTTACCATTCAGCCCCACTACTATCATTTAAATTTACTTTAATTTAAGCAATAAACTTGCTATCCATTTTTGTTCTTCTAGAGTGGCCATTATTAGCCATTTTGTCTTCAAGTTCCAATTTCAAGTCAAGATAATATTAAAAGGAAATGGGGCCGGGGATTTAGCTCAGTGGTTTCGTCGCCTGCTGCGCAAGCACAAGGACCCAAGTTCGATCCCCGGTACCAAAAAAAAAAAAAAAGGAAATATCTGGAGACAGGAGTGACAAGATTTTGTTTGCACTCAAACTAGTTATTTTCTGATTCAAGTGTATTATATACCATTAACTGTACATCCACTTTCATATACCAGTGCTGCTACTCACATCAAATAACACCCTTTCATCTACTTTTTTCAGGATATAGATCTATATATCTGTGAAGTGACAATATAAGAATATACGACTGTACACAATCCCCCCCCATATATATAAACCAGATGTTTACTGAACCTCTGGAAGATTTTGTAGAGCATAAAGGCAAGGAGATACGACAGATTTGTTAAACAAACACGTATAGCACACTGTACCTAGGAATTCCTAATGAATCTGTCCTATCTGCCCCCCCCCCGTATATATAAACCAGCTCAATATTCAGTCTGTTGGATGGGTATGGTTGGCTGCTTTTAGCCAGATTTATAGTGAGAATTTGTAACAAAAAGCAGAACAGAAAAATTTAAACAATTTAAATTTTGGCCAGAAAACACATGGAAAGCACATGGAAAGGTGAGGTCAGAGAGGAGGCGTGGTTTTCAGAGATTAGTACCATTAAAAAGAAACCAAGTACTTTGAACCAAGACAAGAAGATGCCTTGAGGGCATTTTAGAAATCAGCAAGACCTCACTCACTGCAGGCTGAATGGTGCAAAATTATACACCCTTCCATCTGATAAAAGAGTCTCTGGGCCCCCTGCTCAAATTGGGCTGCCTAGAGAACTTATTTCTTGGGATTCATTTCACATGATCAGCTGTCCGGATATTTAGAAACCATGGTCCATGGGGTCCTGGCTACTACATGAGTTTGTGGCAGATCTTGGTGACATCCCCATGATATTGGCTCTTCAGGCATGCAGAATGAAAGAGTTGTGTAGTCATGAAGGTGTCCTCACAGATTTCAAAGGAAGGCCCTGAGAGGCCACATAATATGTCCCTGAGAGATAGATACATGAAGCTGTGCGAATGAAGCCAGATATGCAGTGGAGACTTCGGAAAGTTGTATATGCCAGGAATGCAGAATATCTGCTGGGGAAAGCAGCATGCAATGAGCATAGCCAGGACAAGAGAGAGGCCATGTGGGCTGCAGCTGGCAAGGCCATGGGGTGAGGCTGCTCAAACCCTTTAGGACTTACTTCTCACCACCATGTTCCCTTAATGCTGGACATAGAGCTAACAGACCTAATGTTTGCCCTGCTGAGTTTTGGTCTTGCTTTGGTTCTATTCTTTTCTATCCCCTATTCCTCTCTTTTGGAATGGGAATGTTCATCCTGGATCACTGTATACTTGGAATATGTAACTTACTCTCTGAGTTTTTCAGGGATTCACACCTAAGAGTTTGCCTTGAGACACAAAGGAGATTTTGACATGGACTTTTGAGCAATGTTAGAACTACTGAGTCTTTGTAGAAGGAATTATTGTGTTTTTGGTTGTACCTATGATAGTTACATCATGTTAGGTAAAATTATGACCTTGTTATTGTCTATATCTTGAGATTAATTATGGTTTAAGTTGTGTTTGGGTGTCAAGTTAACAAGGTGTAGAATGTGGTTGTTAAGCTTAATTGTAAATTTGAGTGGACAAAGGCATTGCTGAAGAACTGATTGGTCCATCAGGGCCCATTCATAGTTGAATGTGCTATTAGGAGGTGGGTCACTGGGCATGTGCCTTTAGAGGGTATATCTCTTGCTGATACTCTTCTCCTGTGCTCTGCTTCCTGGCCACCATGAACTAAGCAGCTTTGTTCCATCATGACCCTCCACCATGATATTTCTGCCTTGAATCTAGCTAAATATGAACTGAGCCCTCTGAAACTGTGACGAAATAGGAAAGCTGACTAATACAGCACTTATCTTCAATTACACAACATCTAGAGTACTGTCTTAATGTATTGTAACTATTTGTTTATATATCTGCCTCCTTCATCAGACTATGAACTCCTTGAGAAAAGGGAGCAGAAACCAGGCTCAGAAAAAAAGACCTTTAACTCAATGTAATAACTCAATGTACTAAGCAGGTTAAAAAAAATAAACTCATGTCTATAAGTAACTCTCAAGTGGCTTACCAAAAAATCATCTATGGGCCGGGTAGTTAGCTCAGTGGCACCACGCCTGCCTTGCATGCGCAAGGTCCTGAGTTCGATCCCCGGTATCTCCCCCCCAAAAAATCATCTATGTATGTGTGTATGTATGTGTACATCGAGAGGTGTTTTCAAATATGAAAAAATGTTAACTGGTGAATTTAGACAGAGAATATGTACAAATATGTCCATTCTACTGTTCTTGCAACTTTTCAGTTAAATTTGAAATTTTCTGAAATTAAAGTGTAAGGTAGGTTTGGGCATGTAGTTCAGTGGTAAAGCACATGCTTAGCATATACAAGGCCCTGGACTCAATCCACAGCACCAGAAAAAAAACCTGTAAGGGTTGCATATAAACATTTGGTCCCATTTTCTTTTTTATATCTATTATAAGGCCTGGAACATGAAAATTACACAGTCTGCTAAATGAAAACATGAATTTGCTGAATGGCATGAACTGTAAGTGATCTGGAAATTTCAAGAAAGGAGTCCTGAGAAAGTTATAACTGTACAATTAGGAGGGACAGGAACCACAGAAAAAGTGGATCTGTGTTGGGCTTTCATAGAATGATATTAGTTCATGAAGGAAACAGGAATGTGGAAGAAACAGTGCCCCCCAGTTTGATGGTAGCAATGTCCATGGCTCCCATGGAGGCAAGAAGCCAGACAAGACTGAACCTGAAGTCGCATAATCCAGGTTTTAGTTATGGCACCACCAAATTCCAGCTTCATCTGTTTAATTCAGTCCCTTCATAAAAATTTAAGAGAGCAATATCTAATTTACAGGATTTTATGAGAATCAAATACTGGTAATTTTGGGAAGAATGTTATACAATGAAAAGTATTTATGTAATGTGTTTGTTAGGTGTCTTTTTAAAGTGATTGTTACAGGAGTAATAATGATACCAACCTGATTGGAACTGGGATACAATGGAGAGCACTAGTATGATATAATATTGGAAATTAAGTGGTTTTTCACAATAGTATTAGGTGATGAAGGTTTAAATTAGGGTTGAGGAAGGAGAAGATGAACTCAAGAGAAATTATAAGAATCAACAGTCTTTTGTCTACATGTATCAATAAGCAAGAGAAGCCAAAAATCACCTTTCACCTTTTTTTATAAACACTAATACAAGAATTTCTTATTCTAGAAAGGCTTTACAATTCCTCCTACCTTAGATTTGAAACACACATTAGTACATCAAAGATTCTGAAAAATTAAACAGTAAAAAAAAATCTGTTTAACATGGTTCCAAACTTAGTTGGGCTAACATTCCACAGAACACACTACAGAAAATACTCCAAGTAGTGTTGCCAGTGTGATCACTAGAATGAGGACACAACTAAAATAAAAAGGGATGTTTGGTGAAATGTTCAGTAATTTATTCTATTTATTCTTGGGAAGGTGGAATTTCAGACACATTGAGTTTGAGAAGCCACAGTATATACAGGCAAAATTAATGAGCAGAAAAACGAAAACTGGGGCTTGAAATTGAAGATCAGAGTTAATCAGATGAAAATGTTGAAGTTATTCTCATAAAAATAATATCTAAACTCATGATAAAAGATGAGAAGCTACACAAAGAGAACAAAATTAAGGAAGAAGTAGAACTGGAGGCAGCCAAAGAGATCTCTATTTGTGTGACCAATTTTTATGGCTATGAGACTGTATTTACTTTCCTGGGAGGAAGGGGCAGTTGTAAAACCATACATGTGCATAATTCTGTTCTCAATCTAAATTATGGTAGTCACTTAAATTCTTGTTTTATTTTTCATCCAAATTCTCTTCAGGTCTCTGACATTATTTATCAGAGAAAAACCAAGGTGAGAGTTGGATGGGAAGGTATAAATGATTAATAATCAATGTTTTGTGAAAATCCATACAGTGATAGAAAGTTGGCAGTAGGTGGAAATTTAATCTGTAGATTTGTTGGATTCAATCCATGTTCATTTACAGGCCATAGATCAGTCATTGTCTATTCACACTAGATCTCTCTGTACATTAGAATCACTTGGGTAATTTTAAAAACTATTAATGCCCCTGGGGTCCATTTCCAGAGATTCTTATTTAAACTGTTCTAAAGTGGGGTCCAGTAAGGGTATTTCTGAATAGTTTCCCAAGTAATTGCCAATGTACAGCCAGAATTTAGAACCTCCCATCTAGACCAGGGACAAATCCAGTCCAACACTGTTTTTGTAAAGTTTTGCTGCAACATAACCATGCTCATTGTTTATGTATCCTCTCTGGCTCTCTTGTATTACAACTACAGAGCTGAGTAGTAGGTCAGAGAACACAAGTGACTTACAATGCCAAAAATATTTACTATTTGGTCCTTTTCAGAGATGGTTTTCTGACCCCAGATCTAGATTAATGGTTAATCAGGTTTGAAAAAAATTAATGAGATCTGATACAAAAATATATTAATACATAATGGAAATTCATAGAAACTTTAGAATTCTCAGAAGAACTTTTCTTTTTTGATGTTATATCCTATTTCCATAAGGGTTTGAAATATTCCAAAGTTACGATTGGGGTAAAATAAATTTTTTTTGGTAATATGAAAAGTTATATGATGGAACATTAAAATTTTAGAATGAACAATTCAGTGTTTCCCTACTTCTTCTTCTTCCTCTGTTAAATTCTTTCCACTTGGATCAAATAATGAAAAATGCCAACTTTGCAGAATGAATGATTGGTCAATAGGGAAAAACCACATTTCTTCTAATAGTATTTTTAAAAATTGATCAAATCGTACCAGGTATGTAATTCCAGTTCTACTGGTATTGATTTCTAGCAAAAACAAAGCAAACAAAAAACCAAAATACAAAGCAAAACACTCAAAGCAGGATGTAGGATGTGGTGGGAGGTGCTACAGGCATTATACTCCTCTATATTTTCTATACATCTACAATGGTATTATTTCTAGAAAAATCACAAAAATATTAATCTGTACTTCCCGGGGTAGAGGAAAAGCTCTCCCAATAACAGCTTGAAGGAAAAACAAATGCCTGCTGTTGTTAAGGACAACACCCTACAACATGTTGGTGCTCTTAAAAACAACCAAATTTTAATATTCTGATTTATAGATGAAGACTGGAGTTCAGATTGTCTAAGTCTGAGGGAGACCACATGAGAAAATGCCTGGTGTACAAAGAATCTTTCTCACTAATGGAAAAGAATCCACATGCCTCTTACAACTGACAGCCGAGTACCTCAACTCTAGAAGTCCCTGTAGCTCAGATGATCATTTACGTGGTTATTCAAGAGGATACAGTTCCCTGTGTGTCTAAACAGTTTTATAAAGGATGCTCAGTTACTGAGCAGGGCCTTAAAAGCGGGCTTACGGGGTAGTATATCTGCTGACTCTGACCTCAATTTGCCTCTGAGAGGAGGGGGAGGCAGCAACTGACTTTAAGAAGCTGTGGTCACAGCTATAAAAATCAAGTCTTTACTTGTGTCTTGTATGGAAGGTTTGCTGATTTGTTTCAGTTACACTCATATAAATACCATCAATTATTTTTCTAAAAATAAAGAAAAATAGTAAATATCTGCCCCCAAACATTCTGCTCAATGAGAATGAATTGGAGACTGCAAAAAATGTATTTAGAAAGAGGATCATTAATTTTAGGAAATATCCAAAGACAGGCTTTTTCAAGGCAATGGAACAGACTGCACCCTCTTCCTCTGCATCATCAAGTTTCATGTTTCCACTGCAAAGAAACACCTCAGTACAACACAAAAAAACTTTTTGGAGTGTAATTTTAGGAAAGCAAAGAAAGAGATACATTTTATTCAATTCGTGCTCCCTCCAGCCTGGCTACACATAGCTCCAGATCTCTTTGTATTTTTGTTTTCAATACCTGTTCCAGTTCATAGGCCTTTGCCTTATCTTCGTCCCGGTCTGCATTCTTCCGATAGGCCAGACCCAAACCCCACACGGCCAAGATACTGTACACATTATCTCTGACCCAGGCATCTTTCTGATCATAGCTGGCTGGAAGCAAACCAGTCACTGGATTCTGCAAGGCCGAGAAAAAGAGGACAGGCAGTTAACCATAGAGCATTAATTTTAGGAAACAAACTGTATGAAATGGTTTATTGGGAACGTTGGTCTTTCTCCTACTTTCCTACTTCTGGGTTTTATAACCCCCTGTTCTTCTGACTAATTGCAGGCAAATGCTATCTCCACCTCCCTAGCTTTGCTGAGCTAAAAGTGACAATAAAAACGTATATATTTAGGATGTATAATAGGATGATTTGATATGTATATATACATTGTGACTCGATTAACACAATCAAGTTAATTAACATATCCATCATTCTTTGGTGTAGTAAGAATACTTAATATTTATTCTCTCAGCAAATTTCAACTATACAATAAAGTATTACTAACTACAGTCATCATGCTGCTGTTTATTAGATCCCCAGAAAATACTCCTCTTTTAATGCAAAGTTTGTATTCTTTCCAAATACTATCTTGTGCACGTATAAAGAATTGACTAAAGCTTTACAAGTCCAAAATGTGGGTATTACTATGATAAAGTCACTATTGGGCTATTATTAAAAGAAAAGTTTTAACTTTCCAGTTAGAATCACTTACCAATAAAAAAAGAGCAGTAAAGGAGCAGAAAAAGATAATGAAAAGTATATACAGCTAGGCGTGGTTAGCACACCCCTATAATCCAAGCACTCTGGGAGACTGAGGCAGGGGGTTCAAAGTTCCAGCCCAGCATGGTCAACTTAGCGACTTAGTGAGACTCTGTCCCAAAATTTCAGAAAGAAAAAATTAAAAAGGGGTGAGAATGTAGATCAGTGTAAAGGCCCTGGGCAACTTAGCAAGAGTGGGTTTCAAAGTAAAGTAAGATAAAAAGTAAGATTGAAAGGGCTGGGGATGTCCTTCAGTGGTACAGCACTTGCCTAGCACTCGCGAGTAGCTGGGTTCAATCCTCAGTGCCATACTCACCATAAAAAAGTATATACAAGATGCTTTGACCTTCACAATAGTCTAGTCTTATGATGGCTAAACGTTCCCCTGCTTCTTTTCCACAGCAGGTTGGGAAGAGAAAGGAGATGAGGCCCAAACCTGGGGGTTGGGAAGTGTCAAGCTTCAACACATGTTGCCACTCTGCACCTGGAGCCAAGCATGGCTCCGGGGACACAGAGCTCCAAAACCATCCCTCAGGGGGTCATGGCTATTGGTGCCTGGCTCTGGTTCGGTTCCAGACCAGAACCTACCTTTCCTTCAGGGTTCTTTTATGGCCTTCCCACCTAGGGAGTAGGAGAACCTGCTACACACGCATACACACACAGACACACACATAAAACACGGGCTTACCTAGGGTCTCTGCCCAGTATACCACACTCCACATCCTCGGTCATCCCAGGTGACCCACGTACAATTACCTGGTGGCACAAGATGGTCTGATGCACCAGCCGAGCATAGCCGTCCAGCCGGACTCCAGAGTTACTCCGACTCCTCATCACGTCACGTTCCTAAGCCCTTCCGAAAAACCGCTAGGGGCCCAAGAAAGAGGTCCTCAGCCCCGCAGAAATGAGGTTCCAATGCAGCCGCCCTTCTCGCTGTGGGGAGCCCAAACGTCAGACGGCGCAGAGTCTTCCCACCGCTCCAGTCTGGGGCGGGTGGGTCCTGTGCAGGGCTCCCGGGAACTGCGGCCTTCGGTGCCTAACCCCAGCCCCCCCGGGCTTCCTGCGGTCTAGAGCCCTACCACAGCGCTTGCGTTGCCTCTCCTCTGCCTCGCTTAGTCGCCTGCGGCCTCTGCCTCTGGCTCCAGCATTCTCCGCTCAGGTCCCGGAGGAGACCGCCAGGGCCCAGATCCTGCAGCCGGCCAGGGACCACAGGCCACCCGCCGCAGCACCACCTCCACCTAGCCGGAGACGCGAGCTGGAGGCGGGGCGGGCACGGCGGGTCCTGGCAGCTGCGCGCTGGGCCCCTGGGGGCTCTGCAGCCCGCCCCGCTGCGGAGAATGTGTCACCGTAGGCAACGTGCTCTCAGAGGTTTATTTTCGAAACACTTCAAGTGACTATTTTAATTTTCCACACTTGCTGTACACACAGGATATCGAGAAGGCTGCTTCTTCTGCGGGACTAGTTTTAGGAACCTACAGTAACTTCAAAACTGAAAGGAAAGAAGCATTGGCGCTCAACATCTGAAGAATTGGATTTTCAAGTTCTGGGGCTGAAGGTGTAGCTCAGTTGTAGAATACTCGCCTAACAAGTACGAGGCCCTGGGTTAAATCCCCACCACGACAAATGAATAAATAAGTAAACAAATCGGAATGTTTATTGTACTTTAGATTTTGACTAAAAGCTTAGATTAAACTTCGCACTCCACCGAAATCAGACAAGAAATGTACTTAAGGTAAAATACTTTATTCCTTAAGAACGGACCAGTGGGCGAGTTTGGAAGTGAGGTAGGTGTCAGCAGTAGCGCGCTTTGCAGAAGCAAGTGCCACAGGCAGGAGGGGCACTGGGCTGGGAGCAAGCAGAGCAGGATGGCGGCCTTGGCAGGGCTAGAGCTGGAGATCTTGTAACAGCTTAAGAAAGCTCCCTGGGGTGCACATAGGTCACAAGGCTGAGGCAACAAAAAGTCAACTGAGATTAAAGGAGGACTGGAAGGTTGGGAAAGAAACTCACAGGTAAAGCAGATCACTGGCCTCAGGAGAATCCTTCTGCAACCGGCAGGGCGGCAGAGCTCCAGGGCTTTGGCTTTCCCTCTCTCTGGTCCCTACCCCTTGTTCTCTGCTTACCCAAACCACATAACACTCCCACTCTCAAGATGGTTTAAGTACCATCTACTCTCTGCACTGAAGGGTAAGAGAATTAGACTCACTAACCTTTTAAGTTCTAAGCCTTTCCTAGCTACCATGCCCAAAGCCACAAAGATTTTGCATTGTTAATCTTTCTTATTTCACTAACTTTCCTCTCTCTTATAAGCGCCCTCCTTCCCATCCCCTACCAACCCTCTCTGAATTTAGCATATAGCCAGGCACCTTGGAAGGTGGTTAGCAAATATTTCATAACGATAACAGAGAATGAAGGAATGCTCAAAAACTCAAATCTGGGACTTTCAAATTCAACAGCCAGTCAGTGATACAATTAGATACAGTGACAGAATTAACAGGCCAAATATTTTCCACTGCAGTCACTACCTACGCAAATGAAATGAGGGCTAATAATAAGCCATTTAAAGACCTCAATGCACAGGGAAAGAGAGTTTACTCTGGAGCAAAAATCAACCCTGCTCTGCCTCCAACTCCCTGACACCTTCCCTTTAGCCTGTAGCCTCAGAAGCTTTTTCCTTATCCTTGTCCCCTTCAAATACCTGCCTTCTCTTTATCTTCACCTCACCATCATTTAAACATGTTTATAAAATATTAAAATAAATATGTGTTCACCGAAGAAAACTTGGAAAGTATAAAAGTAAAACAAAGAAAATATCAAAATCACTCATAATCCCTTCACATAACCACCTGTTAATATTTTTAATGTATTTTTCTAGCTTTTTTATTCCTTCTATATAGACATCCCCCTACCCCATGCTGTTTAGAAGTATGATTAGGTTAGGTAGGCCAGAGGGGGTGTCCCTAAGAAAGGCAGCTGGCTGGCTGTCCAGAGACCTTGCTGGATGGCATTGCCTGGATGCTTTGAACCTCACTCCAGATTGGACTTTTAGTCTTGCAGTCTGGAAACTTGATCTACTCAATGCCTCAGAACTGGTCAGACTCAGGATGCTGACTCATGCTGACTACCTCACAAGAGCCTGAGGAATGAAAACCAGGATGCTGGTTGCTAATGAGAAATAAAACTGTGACATAGTTTACATTGTCCTGACCACCACATTCCCTCTCTTTAGTAATATATAAGCTTCATTGCATACCAGGTGCTATATTGTTGTATACAATGACCCTATTGAGTAGATACCATTATTAAATCTACATTTTTTGGTACCAGATATCGAACTCAGGACCTTGTGCTTTCAACGCAGGCGGCAGCACCACTGAGCTAATTCCCTGGCCCATTAAATCTGCTTTTGAGATGGAGAAACTATGGTACACCAAGATTAATAACTGACCAATGTGTTCTTCCATATTGGTTTCATCGATTCTCTCTTATCTATATGCTTAGGTGGCTCCCTTACCCATTCTTTCTTTAGATATGCTGGAATTGTCACTCAAGTTGTATCCAAGACTTGTCCATCTGGAAGCTATTATCATCTTTTATTATTAACACACAAAAATTGTGCATATTTGCTACATTTATACATTGTGTAATGATCAAGTCAGGCTAAACATATCTATTTCCTCAAACACTTATCATTATGGTAAAAATTTTCAAAATCATTTCTTCTTGCATTATGAAATACAAGACATTAGTATCTCTAGTCACTCTAATGTACAATAGCACACCAGAACTGCCCACTCCTAGAGAACTTAGTACTCACTGAATTTTTACCCTTCCTCTTCCTCATTTTTTATGAGATCAGCATTTTTTAGATTCCACACATAAATGAGATTTGGAGTGTTTGCTTTCAGTGCCTGTCTATTTCACTTAACACAATTTCTTCCAGTGCTATCCATGTTGTTGAACACAAGTTACAGTATTTCATCCTTTTTATGGCTGCGTAGGATTCCATTAAATGTATGTCATCTAGTCATCTAGACATCAGTCTATAAACACATAAGCTGTTTCCATTGTAGCTATTGTGAATAGTACTAAAATTAACAAATGCAAATATCTCTTAGACATAGTAACTTCATTTCCTTTGGATGTCTACCAGGAGAAGGATGACTGGGTCAGACGGTAGTTCAGGTATATATGCTAATTTGTTTCATTTATACTACTAGTTTCTCTGTGTTTATCTATACATTGAAAAGAAAATTTTGTGCTATTATCTGTTTCTTTTTTGTAAGAGAAAGTCTTTTTGGTTTGTGACTTATGAATAGTATTATAATTAAAACAGTGCCTAGTAACATTTTGGCCATTCTTTGGAGATTTGTGGATTCTGGATCTGTAAGGAGGCAGAACATCACGGTGAAGAGAACGTAGTGGAGCAGGGCCGTTCACTGCATGGTGGCCCTGAAACCAGAGAGAGGAAAGGAGGAGCTGTTTAGGCGAGGTTCCCAAAGAAAAAAATGCGCATGGAGCAGACATCACCAGAAAGCAGGAACCTAACTTTAACCTCCAGCATCAGGGCAGCATCAGAGAGTGAGTTAGAGCTGCAGCTGTGGAGCTCAAGAGCTATGTGTCCTTTTTTTTTTTTAATCTGCTTTTCTGATACACACAGGCAAAACAGCAGTGCGACCTTGCATAGCTGTGTGATATGTGCGTGGTCCTCCGTCTTGACTTATTATTACAACAGAGTCTGTCATGCACCTGTGCTAAACGACAGACTTTGTGTCCTCAGATGCCCCCAGGCTTTGACACATCTGCCAGTGGCCCCTTACAGAGATTAGGTCCCAATATCCCTTTCCAAGGCACACCCCCAAAGACCCACTTCATCTAACTAAGCCCCACTTCCTAAGGATTCCCCCACCTCTCAGTAGAGCCATCAGCTGGGAACCAACACATCAGTACAGGAGACTTTGGGGGACATTTCAGATCCAAACCATAATGACTGCCATGGTGGCTCTACTAATTTACGTTCACACCTATGGTATATAAGGATTCCTTTCTCTCCACAATCTTGCTATGCTGTTATATTTCTTGAAGGTGATATTTCTATTTGATTCATTATACATTCGTTCTATAGTTTAACTCTAAAATAAAATTATATTCATAAGTTCCTGGGGACATTTTACTGTTGTTCCCTTAAACTACCTATAAGTTTTAATCATACTGTTTTTTGGTTGTTTTGGTACCAGGGATCGAACTCGGGACATTGCGCTTGCGAGGCAGGCACCGGAACCACTGAGCTAAATCCCCGGCCCTAATCATACTATTTTTATAAATACAAAGATATTTAAACTTTACATTCCATAAGTTTTAAAAATTTTAGTTAATGTGTGTATTAATGTTCCTTCCAGTACATGTTCCATTGTTTAGCTATTCTTTTATTATTAATTATTAATAATTCTTTTGTTATTAAATGCCCTTTTATTGAGAGCATCTCGCTGTGCAGAGAACCTGACCTTGAACTCAGTACGAAGTGCAGGTTGGCCTTGAACTTGCAGGGATCCTCCTGCCTCAGCCTCCTGCTGGGATTACAGGAGTGCACCGCCATGCTTGGCTTAAATTTCTTTCTTAAAAAGCCCACATGCTATCTCCTTTCCATTATTTTCCATTTAGTCTTTTAAATTATTTTTTAAAGTATATAAATAATATATTAACACATTCTCCATGAAAAAGGTAAAATACTACAAATGAGGTATCATCTCTTATCACAGTATCACCCTTTATGCCCATTCCCAAAGATAATCACCATGATTGGGTTGGTTTGTGGCCTTCCAGATTGTTTTCTACGGATTTACGTAGACATTCATATAAATATGTAGTATTGTTTTCTTTGTATTCCTTTTCGGTGGGTGAGGTACTGGGTATGGAACACAGGGCCTTTGCACTAAGTTTCCCTGTATTCTTTTAATATAAGCAATACTATACCATATCTACATTTTACAGATTGCCCTGTTCTCTCAAAATTATGTTATGGAAACTCAATTCTGTTATTATGTGGAGGAGCTGCTTCATGTGCCATGGTTTATGTAGATCTTCTGTTGCTGAACATTTGCTTTTTTTTCAAGTTAAAATTCTTGAAAATGGTACTTCAGTGAACATCAATATATACCTTTTTTTCAGCACTGGGGATTAAACCCAGAGCCCTCATACTAAGCTACAGCCTCCAGGGCTCATACATGCTTGCTTGTGAATGCATATGGGTGCTTTGGAAATGGGCACTGAAAATTTTGATTTAACCAAGAAGACATTGAAATTATGTCCATCAACTAGCAGTGTATGAAAGTTCCTGTTTCTCCTTTTCTGACCAGTACTTGATATTATTAAACTTTAATTTTGACCTGATGAATACCTAGATTTAATATCTTTTTATCCACAATTACTAGTACTTATAAAAGATAATTACAACTTTATTAAAGGTAACACACTACCATTACTATATCTAAAATACAATTTCTTAATATTATAAAATATTTTTTCATAAATTTGTGTGTACATATGTGTGCATATATGTGTGTGTGACAGAGAGAGAGAGAGAGAGAGAGAGAGAGAGGGAGGGAGAACAGAGAGACCTATAGTTTGTCAGAATCAGGATCAAACGTATTCCAATGCATTGCATTTCACCGATACATGTTTTAGGTCTTTTAAGTCTCTTTAAAGTCATAGATTTACTCTGTTATCTCTCCATTTTTTCTTGCACTTTGTTGAAGACATTAGGTTATTTTTTCTGAAGAGTTTTCACATTTGACTTTGCTGATTGCGTTCCCACTAAATCGTTTAATGTATTTTTTGTCTTCTGTATTTCCTACCAATTGGTGCATCACTCTGAAGGCTTAATCAGACTCAAATTCAATTGCCCTGGCTAGACTGCTTGTAGGTTGTGTGAAGTACTGTAATCAGAAGGCCCGTGATGTTTGGCTGTCTCTCAATAGCTATATCTCTTAATTCATAAAAGTTGCAAAATGATGTTCTATCATTCCATATTCATGTATTGGCTGTTGTTCTTTTATAAAGAAAAGCTTCCCTTCATTTGCTATTTGGTACCTAGTGGCACAGTTTGTATAGTTCTTTTCTTGCCACTTTCTGTTTTTCAAAATTAGGAATTTATTCTCTTTCCCCTTTGAAATGTGATTATTTTTGCAGTACTATAAACATATGTATTTAAACATGAAAAGCACTTCAGGCCATTACAGTTATTTTCCTTATTGATGCTCACATTGCCTCATCTGGCCAATGAGAACATGTGGACACTGGCTTTCATGTCCTTTTGACACCACCCTAACTGGTTTGTGATAGCCTCTTTGCTTTGTGAGAATGCAAGATGACGGAGGCTCTGTTTGTGTATTTCCAATCCCAGACTAAAAGTCAGCCATTTCTCTGAAGAGCCCTTGTTCCTTTCAAAGTGAAATAGTATTTAGAAACAAAAATCTGAGACCTGAGTATCATTATTCTTCCAGTTTGTTGTAGTTTGCATCTGGAATGTTCCTCAAAGGTCGTGTGCTGGAATCTTGGTTGCCAGCTGCTGGGCTTTTAGAAATTGAGTGGATTATGAAGACTTTAATTTTATCAATAGAAGAATCCACTGATAGATTTATAATTTGATGGCACTGGGGAGATGATGAAAATTTAGGAGGAGAGGCTTAATTGGATAAACAAGTCTCTAGTGGTATGGCTTAGAAGACTATACCCTGTTCCCTGCTCCTTTCTCTCAGCTCTCTCATTCTCTCTGTGCTTCCTGAATGTCATGAAGCTTTCCTCTACCATGTTCTTCTGTGACATTTCTGACTCACCACAGCCCTAGAGTAATGGAACCTGATGATCACGGACTGAAACCCCTGAAACTGTGAGCCCAATAAATCTTTCCTCCTCTAGGTTATTTCCCACAGGTATTTGGTTACAAAACCTTGTAACAGTTCAAATTCAAATGTACAGGATTTGCACTTTAAGAATCTATAACTCCTTTCTCCCACAGCTAAAATTCTGTTTCTCAGGACAACATCATCATTCATTTGATTTATCGCACAATGGACACAACATGAGTTTAAGAATAACAATATCAGAGCTATACTACCAAAATATGATTCCCACAAAGAGTTTAAGATTCTTTTGCAGACTGTATCTTATTAGAATACAAAGTAATGTTACTGTGTTTAAAAGTCACTCTCTGGGTGATTATATGAGTAACTGGATATATAGGTCCATTTGTTTCATTTTGATTTTGGTATTTAATTGCCTATTTAAATAATCACTTTGTAATTGTGTAATATATTTATATGCTTCCAACATAAATCTATAGAACAAGGTGTAATTAAAGATGTCTAGCATTTTCTGTTACTTCCTTATACTCTTCATCCTACATGCATAAGTAATTTTTTTATTCTATGATTTTGTTTTGCTTTTTAACCATAGTAAATTATGTATGGATGGGTTGAGATTTCTATTTCTTCCTTTCTTATATGAGCGGTACAATACTATATATACCTTTCTCCACCTTGCCTTTTAAGAAATGAACATTTTAGGGAGATGACTCCCTCAGAGTATGTAAAGATGGCCTTCATTCCTTTTCAAAGAGTCATAGTAGTTCACTTTGGGGATGTACCAGAACTTTATTGATGGAATATTTAGACCGTTTCTAGTTTTTTCTTATTTTCAGTAGGACATATTAATTATACACAATGGTGGGTTTATGACATTTCATAAATGCATATAACAACCTTTGACCATCTCCTTCCCTCCATAACCCTCCCTGATCTGCCCCTCCTGCAATTCTTTTCTTACTTTCTAATAGTCTCCCTTCTAATTTCGTGTCCCCTTCCCCCCCCCCCCCGATTCCATATATAAGAGAAAACATGGTATTTGTCTTTTTGAATCTGGTTTATTTCACATAACATGACAATCTCTAGTTCTAGCCATTTTCTTTCAAATGACAAATTCTTTGTTATGGCTGTGTATACATATATGTTTTATATATTATATATGTATATATATATATATATATATCACATTTTGTTTATTCATTTTTCATTTGAGAGGCACATAAACTTATTCCACAACTTGGCTGTTGTGAATGGTGCCACAATAAACATGGTCATTCAGGTATCTTTATAGTATACTGAATGCGATTTCTGTGAGTATATACCAAAGCGTGGAATCATATGGTAGTTCCATTTTTAATGTTTTGAGGAGCATTCCATACTGATTTCCATAGTGGCTGTACTAATTTACATTCCCACCAACAGTATATAAGGGTTCCTGTCTCCCTTCATCCTTCCCAGCATTTCTTATGTTTTGTAATCATGATGACAGCCATTCTGACTGGAGTAAGATGGAAACTCAGTGTAGTTTCGATTTTCATTTCCCTAATGGCTAATGGTGTTGAACACTTTTTCATACACTTACTAGCTATTTGTATTTTCTCTTTTGAGAAGTCTCAGTTCAATTCATTTGCCCATTTACTGATTGGATCATTGAGTCTTTTGGTGTTGCTTTTTTTGAGTTCTTTATTTGTTCTGCATGTTAATCCTCTGCTGGAAGAGTAGCTGGCAAAGATTTTCTCCCATTCTATTAGTTGCCTTTTCACTTGACAATTCTTTCCCTTTTTTTGCAGAAGCTTTGGAATTTGATGCAATCCTATCTGTCAGTTCTTGCTGTTATTTCCTGAGCTATTGAAATCCTATTCAGGAAATTGTTACCTATGCCTATATCTTGAAGTGTTTTTCCTATGTTTTCCTCTAGTAGTTTCAAAGTTTTAGGTCTTACATTTAGTTCTTTGATCCATTTTGTACAGAGTGAGAGACTGGGATCCCTCATGTGGATACCCAGTGTTCACTAATGCTGCAACAAATAGCCTTGGGCATTTCTCTAATGTATTCTGATATTCTGCATTTTAGTTAAAGAATTATATCTGTTTAAATGGCTTATGATTGTCGTATTGGGAGAACTGTTTTCACCATCTTATTTTGTATTTCCTTTTATCTTTTCTTCCTTCTCTTGGATTTGCTAAAGTTTTCTCTATGCTTTTTTGTTCCCAGTGCTGACTTAGAAACTATAGTTTGTATTTCTGGTTCTGGGTAGTTGCCTGTAGCTTTGAATGCATACATGTAGCTATAAAATGCTTTAGCACATGTAAAACAATTCAGTATCTCTATTTTTTCAGGCATGACAATGTTCATAACATGGTTTACTGATTCATTGAACAATCTTTTTTTTTCAACTAGTTATCGTTGCCTAGAGTTTTAGCTTCATCATTAATTTTCATTTTGCTTTTCTTGAGTTGATAAATGAAGTATTCATATGGCTCAAACAACACAAAAGAAATAAAATTAAAAATTAAAAAAATTAAATTAAGTTAAAATTAAAATTAAAAAATAAAAAGTGAAAAATTTTATCCCTAATCCTCTGCCGTCTTTCCCATTTACCATACCTCTCCTTAGTCACTTAATTCCAATGAACACATGTTTTTCCAGAATTCTTTATGTAACAATAAATACGTACTCTTATTTTACCTCCTTTCTTACACAGTGTACTATACTGTGCACTCTGGAACATTGTTGTTTTTCCCTCACTAATACATTTTGAAGATCTTTACATATTAGTACAGACTTTCCTCATTCTTTTATATATGACAGTTTGTATAATCATTGTTTGAATGATTCTCAATTTATGTAAGCAATATCCTGTTGATAGGTGATCGTATTGTTTCTAATCTTTTGTAATTAGAAAAAGGCAACATTTCGAACCTTGTGCAAATTTTAATATATATGTATCTGGGTATATTGTTAAACGCTCAGAAGTAGGTTTGCTGCCTCAATGAAAAATGTCTTCATAATTTAGGTCAGTATTGACAAATTGTCTTTTATCCCTTGATATCCATTTGCATAACTTGGGGATCTGAGAGTGTCAGATTTCCTACAGCTTTGCTGTAACATGTGCTATTAATTGGGAATTGATTACCAACCTTTGTAGTTAAATTTTGCACTTCCTTTTTTATGAGGCAGGATGAACATCTTTGGGGGTCATTGATATTTTTTTTCTGTCATTTGTATATTCATGGGGTTTGTTCATTTTCCTGTTGGATTACTGATCTTTTATTGAATTATAGGCTCTCTTTTGTGGGATTTAAATCTTGCATCATAGTTAGGAAGACTTTCCCTGAAACTCCAGAGTTAGGAAGGATTTCTCCCAACTTTTCTTCTAGTACTTTTTGTTATTTAATTTTTTATATTCAAACTACTGATTGATTTACAGTTTGTTTTGATATACAATATGAAGACCTGTTTTATTTTTTCACATGGCTAAACCAATTTGGGAAAATGTATTAATTGAATCACCTATTTTTATCATATTCTAAATTTCAATAGTGTCTATTTCTACTCATGAAATCTCTGGTCTACTTAATTGATCTGTATGTCTACTTATGTGCCAGTACTATGTGTTTTCAATTATTGAAGTTTTAAAACATTTTAATATCTTATAGGGCTTCCCTCTAATATTCTTCCTATTCAGTATTGCTGGTTAGTTTTGCCTATTTATTTTCCCATATGAACTTAAAATCAGCTTAGCTATTTAAAAATTAATCCTATTGATATTTTTATTGGCTAATTTCAAATTTATAAATTACTACATTGTACAGGATAGCAATAAATGTCAGAAAAATGGGCCACTGCATACAGTAATGGTTTGTTGGAATTACATTAGAGTGGATATGTTCGATAAATATGTTTATTCCTCATTGACACTACATATGGTTCAGTGTCCTGTGTATAGTTTCAATGAATACAGTGCGTTAATGAGCATTCCCAGTAATCCTTGCACATACACCAGTGGTCCATCACCTCAGAAGTTTTGTTTGACTTTCATTGAATAAGTTGTGCCTTTAGTGCTCCCTAGCAAAGGTAAGCAAAAATTTCAATTTATAAACTATCGGCAGTATGATATATATCATACATAGTATTTTTAAAACTTCTGTGTTTTCAGAAAAGCTAGAAATGGCTGAAGAACTACCACACACCAGAGGAGATGAAGAACCCATGACAATATGCAATAGGGAATTCTAGATTAGATCCTAAAACTCAAGTCCCAGTGAAATGTGAGGTTTAACTAGTAGTAATGTACTAATGTAAGTGTCTTAGCTTTGACAAATATACTACCATGATGTCAAATGATAACATTAGGAGAAACTGAAATGGGGCAAGGAGTATCCAACAGGTCTCTGTACTAACTCTGAATCTTTGTGAATCTTTCCTGGCAAGATGACAAGATGTGAACTCCAAAGTGCTTGGGTGGCTCTGCCCCTATGGCACTGCCAGTGGTTGTAGCTCCCATGGCTTTTCTCTTGGACTGGCTCTGCTCCCTCCTTGCAGCTTTCCTCAGATGATCCATGTTCCTGGCTTCTCCAACCTTCTGGCACCTCCACTGTACCTCTGGAAGCCTTCTTGACTCCACAACTCTTGCATTCTGTATGTACCTAAAACCAGCACCATGTGGATGATCCCAAGTTCTGCTGCCAGCTGGAGCAGTAGCCAGGCTTCCTTCTTTCTTGGCTGTAGAGGTCAAGTGCCTATGAACCAAATCCTGAGGAACAAACTCTTTAGGCTATTGCAATTCTGGAACACAGTGCTCTGGGGCTGTCTTCTCAAAGCAAAGTCTTTTACTTTAGCAATTTTGAAGCTCCAAAGGGTGGAGTCCTGTTGGTTCTTGTTATGCCCTCGGGCCATCTTTTCTATTGTCCTCTTCTGAAATACTTGGGTTTTCTTTACTAGTCTTTTCATCGACCAATTTTTCCTCTGTTCCATCTTTGCAGGCAACAACTTTACTGAATCTTCCTTTCCCGCCAAACTCACATTTTAAATCATTGTGCTGGACTCTTTGCTCTTGATTCTGAACATAAATCTGCCTAAAAGCCCATAAGAGTAGCCATGCCACCACCTTAACATTAGGCTGTCTTGAAATTTCTTCTGCAATATTAGTCCACCACCCTTAATCTCAATCTCAGAGAAAGACTCTGAACACGAGAAAAATGCAGACAAACTTACTGCCAAGGCATAACATTCATCATCTGGTGTCCAGCAGCCAATGCAGTCCTTCTCAGCAGAAACCTCTTGAGTCTGCACTTTTCTGGCAGCATTCTATGAGCATTCTAGTCTTCTGAGCTCTACCATTATCTCCCATCAAGTACAGCTTAAGGCATTCCATGGCTGCTTCTTCAGCCAGCATCACCAAACCTTTCCAAACTCTTCCCACAAGCCAGTTCCAAAGGCCCCTGAGACACCTGGTCAGGTATAGTCACAGCAACAACTCCACCTCTTTGGTACCAAATTCTGTCTTAGTTACTTTTCTTGGTGCTGAGACAAAAAACCCAACACCTAAAGTTAGAAGAGGAAAGGTCTATTTGACTCACAGTTTGTAGAGCTTTCAGTTCATAGTTGGCTGGCTCAGGATGGCATGGAAAAGGGGCATCACAGAGGAGAAACAGTTCATGGCAGGCAAGTAGCAAAGCAGCTAAGCAGCAAATATTGAACAACAAGCAGCAACTCTCCCTTATATCCAATCCAGGTTACATGCCCTTAGGATGGGTAGCACTCACACCTAGGGTGGGGAGACTTAATTCCTAGTATCCCACCATGAATCAATCCCAGCACAATATACCATGGGTCCAGCCACCTCCAAAAAGCCTCACCTATGACTGCATGAGGCTTTGGGGGAACATCTAGATACAAGATAACAGATCTTTGTCTGGTTTTGGAATCAGGGTAATGCTATCCACCAAGAGTGACTTTGAAAGTAATTTTTCCCTTTCAGTTTCATTAAAGAGCTTGGTAAGTACTGGTGTTAGACCTTCCTTCAAGTTTTTGTAGAATTCAGCAGTGAATCCTTCTGGACCTGTACTTTTTTATGTGCTAATTTTGTTATTACTGCTTCAATTTCGTTACCTGTTATTGAATTATTCAGGGTTTTTAAATCTTCCTGCTTCAGATTTGGTAATTCATATGTACCTAGGAACCCATCCATTTCTTCCATATTCTCCAATTCATTGGCATACAGGTTTGCAAAGTAGTTGTTAATAAACTTTTTTAAATTTTGGCAGTATCCACTGTGATTTCACCTTTTTAATTTTGATTTGGATTTTTTATCTCCTATTTTGTTATATTGGCTAAGGGTTTATATATTTTGCCTATTCTTTCAAGAAGTAACTGATTCATTGATTCTTTGTAGTGTTTTAGATCTCCATTTCAATAATTTCTGCTCTGATTTTTATAATTTCCTTTTTTGTACTAGCTTTGGATTTGAATTGTTCTTGTTTTTCTAGGACCTTCAGGTTCATCATTGGGTTATGTATTTGGGCTCTGTTTTTTGATGTGGGCATTCTCAGATATCAATTTCCCTTTTAGGACTGCTTTTATTGTGTCCCATAGGTTGGATATGTTGTACTGGCATTATCATTTAGTTCTGGAAATTGTTTTATATCTTCCTTGATTTTTTTCTGTAACCCATTGTGTATTAAAGCTTATTTTGTTTAGTTTTCATGGATTTACATACTTTCTGTGTTTTCTTTTGTTGTTGATTGCTAGTTTTATTGGGCTATGATCTGACAATATGCATGGTATAATTTCAATTCTTTTACATTTACCTAAGCTTCCTTTATTGGCTAGTATGTGGTATATTCGGGGGAAGGTTCCATGTGCTGCTGAGAAAAATTTATGTTTTGCTGTTATTGGATGGAACATTGTAGTTGTCTATTAAGTTCATTTGCTTAAAGGCTCTATTCAACTCTGATATTTCTTTGGGATTTTTTTGTCTTGTTGATCTATTTGTGATAGTGGGGTATTGAAGTCCCCTTTATGATTCTGTTTATGTTTAACTGGTCTTTTATGTCCAGTAATACTTGTTTTATGAAGTTGAGTGTGCCATTCTTTGGTCCATACATGTTATTAATTGTTATCATCTCTTCCTGTTGAATTGTTCCTTAACCAACATATTGTGAACCTCTATACCTCTTTTGATCATCTTTGGCTTGAAGTCCACTTTCTCTACATAAAGAATAGCTACATCTGCTTTTGCGGGATTCCTACTGCATGAAATATTATTCTCCATCCTTTGATTTTTAATCTATGAGTGTCTTTTTGCATTGAATGTGCTTCTTGTATACAGCATACATTTAGATTTTGTTTATTGATCCATTCTGGCAATCTGGTTTTTTATTGGGGAATTGAGACAATTCACATTAAGGATTATTACTGATAGGTATTGACTTATTCTTGTTATTGCCTTATTTTCTTGTTGTTGATTCCCTATCTTTCTCTTCTATTTAACTGATCACCATACCTGGTGTATTCATTAGACCTTTTGCATTGTTAGCTTCATTGTCTCTTTCTAGGGTACCTGTGATAATTTTCTGAGGTGCTGGTTTAGTGTCCATGAATTTCTTTAGGTGTGCTTTATTACGGAAGTATCTTATTTCTCCATCAATTCTGAAAGATAATTATATAGGATATACCAGTCTGGAGTGGAAAGTGTTTTCTTTTAGGCTTGGTACACTTTACTCCAAGGCCTCTTGGCCTATAAGCTTTGTGTTGAGAAGTCTGTTGTAATTCTGTGTTTACATTTATAAGTGATTTGTTGCTTTTTTCTAACCACTTTTAAGATTGTGTTCTTGTGTTAGACTTCTGGGATTTTGATTTATGATGTGTCATGGAAAGATTCTTTTCTAATAGTTACTATTTGGGGCTCTACATGCCTCACTTATCTGTATGCTAAATTCTTTTCCTTTACTTGGAATGTTTTCTGCTATTATTTCAGTAAACAGATTTTTATTCCATTTGTGCTGTCTTCTGATTTTCACTAATTCCAGTTCATCTCAAATTAGTCCTTTTGCATCATCTAAAAGATGTTGGATACATTTCTCATGTTCTATAGTTGTTTTATGGTCTCTATCATTAATTGGTCATGAACACCAGCCCTGTCACTTAGCTGTGACACTATGTCCACACATTGGTCACTTCTGCTATCCATACTTTCAGTAGAATTTTTAATCTCCTGAATTTCTATTCATATCCTTTTTATGGACTCTAATTCTTTTCTATGCTGGTTATTCATGTTTTGCTTCACTTTGTTTAGCTCTGTTAGCTTTTTACTAGTTTCTTTTGTAGTTTCACTGATCATTTTGTTTATTTGGCTTTGTATCTATCTTATTACTTGTCTATGCACTTGCCAAATGCCTGCTTGATCTGTTTTGTTTTCTCCTCTGATACCCTTTCATATAATTCAGTTGTGTAGCTTTTGGTTTATTCCCCTGTAATGCCTCATGGATCAGCTTTGGGGAAGTTGGGAGTTGTAGGAGGCATTTTGCTGACTTGTCTTCGCATGTTTCTCTCTTTCTGTTTTTTATGTGTGTGTGAGCGAGGGTGTGTGTGTTGAGGTTTGCAGGTTGAAAGGTTTGTTTTGTATGAAGACCTCTTTAGTTAATGGCTACTTTTCAGTGTTATCCTTTTGGGCATAGCTAACTATTGGCCGTTGCCTCTGTCCCAGGATCCAATCACCTCTGTTTACTTGGGATGGGAGGTAGTAGCCTATTTGGCCCAGTACCTAGTCCTCCAGGAATGGGAAACACCATTGTTATTGATCTCAAGGCAATTTGCATACTGTCATCCCAAGAAAATCAATAGCAACAGCCATGTTACCCTGAATATAGTAATAAAATCAACATAATTACAGCGTCAAATAAAACTAAGTATTGACAAACCCTAAAGAATGATAATGTACCACACTTAGTCATAGAAAAAGATCTATAGACATAGTATGATCACTAAGTCAAACCAAATATTGAAGTGCTATTGATCTACAGTAAATATTAACTAAATGGAACAGCAGTAAAAGTAGGAGGGGTGGAGAATCAGAGAATGAAAAAAGTAAAATTTGAGAAATTAATCAAGGGGATGTGAGAAGGAGGAGAAAAAATTGAGATAGGGGTCTATGAAGGAGTAAAAGAAAATGAATAGTGTTAGACAACAGTCACATGAAAGAATGAATAAGAAAAAGAAAAAAGATAAACAGTAAAATATCAGAAATAAAAGAAAGATAAGGAGCAGGAAAAAAGCTGAAAAGGGAAAAAAGAGAAGGAGAGAAGAGAAACTAATAGGAGAAAATGGAGAAAGATCCTCAACACCTCAAAAAAAACCCAATGAAAGAAACTTTAAAAACAATACAAAATAGGGCTGGGGATTTAGCTCAGTGGTGCTGCCACTTGCCTTGCAAGCTCAAGGTCCTAAGTTCGATCCCTAGTACCAAAAAATAAATAAAACAAAAAACCCCAAAAAACAAAACACAATAGAAAAATCAAAAAAATGAATGAATCAAAGAAAAAAATCCCTATGTTTTTGTTTTTTTTTT
>NW_004624903.1:3089677-3101177 GCF_000247695.1 Heterocephalus glaber
TTTACATGTTTTCTCATTTTGACTGGGGTGGGGGTCTGTTAGTGCCTGCACAGATTACCTCCTCTGAGGTGGGAGAGGTGGGATAGGGGCTGGGAGCAGCGGTAGGGATGGTGACCCAAAAGCCCTTTCCTGTGGGCTGGGAGCATTGGGAGGGATGGTGGCCTGGAAGCCCCTTCCTCTGGGCCAGGAGCAGCAGGACTCAGTACCTTGGTCTGGTGGTCTGGTGTCCTCTTCATCTTTGTAGTGTGGAACCAGGTGGCTGCCTGTCTGCAGCGGGGTGATTTGGTGTCTTTTGCACGACTCGGGACCTTGGTAGGGCATGCACAGATCTGCCTGTCTACAGTGGGCTTATCCCTATGTTTTTGAATGAGTGGTTTCTTTCCAAGATCTGCAATCTTGGAATCCACCCAGCCATGATTTTCTCTTCCTAGCTTTAAAGCCTATGGATTTTTGAGGTGCCCTCCCTGTGCTAGCGGCCCTTCTGTCCATTCACCCCAGACTGGGTTTACCATCCAAGCCAAGGCATATCCTTCTTCCCATTGATAGATGGGAAACTCAATCATCCCTCTGGTTTCTGCTGGATATAGGCCATGGGGTGAGGGTTTAAGTGGACTGTTGGATTTAATGTCAACTGTCACAGGGTCTGGCTGCTCCCTTCTCCCCCAGGCATTGTCTTTGTCCAGGATCAAGTTGGTTGGTTAGTCCTCACCTCTACTGCCATATGCCAAAGGGAAGCAAAATGTAGGCCATCTTGAAGTTGGTGAATTGTCTCAGTCTTGTGTCAGCAGGGCACACCAGCATCTGGCACAGTCCTACTTGCTTGTATGAGGTAGGAGGATTGACATGCTTCTGGCCCGAGGCCACATACTCACATTGGGGGAGAGTTGCTGTGTGTCTGTCAAGGTCCACTTGCTTGCATCAGGGGAGGGGCACCACATATCTTGTGAGGGCCTGCTCACTTGCATCAGGGAAGGGGCCTATGATATATACATATATATCATATATTTTTTTCAAAAAATGGAAAAAAGATATCAAGGACTATAGCCTATAAGGTGATCCTCCCTTCCTCCCATCTTTTAGGATATTACAAAGGAAACCAAAGACAATGCTGGGAAGCCCTAAGCCACAATTCATAAGCAACATTTAAAAGAAAACTTGTTTCAGCACCATCATAACAGTTGCCACTCTGGCAACTATTAACTTTCCTTTCTCCTTCCTCTACTTTTTGGTAGTAGCTTTACCTTACGAGCCTTTTTCCCATTCTGCTATCATTCTGGCTGCTTTTCACAATACCAGGGAGAAAATCCTCTGCCTGTATCTTTGCCCCTCTTACTGACCAATCTATGACCTCAAATAAGACTCTTAACCCTTCCACTTTAAGACATACATCCAGCTAGACAACACTGAATAGTCACTCTGAATGATAGTATTCAACTCAGGCAGTTAAGCATATATTTTGCCTTTATCTTGGTACTCCATGTGATCATGGGCAAAATACCACTCTGAGCTCAACATTTTTCACTGATAAGATAGCAACAGAATTATCTTCCTCCAAGAGCTTATTTTAGGAGTAATAAGAATAACATGTGTAACATATTTAGTACACAATGGAAACTTATAACCTTTCCCTTAATTAATATTTGCCATCCCTTTCTCCTTGCCATTATGATCAACTAAGAGTGGCATGCATATATATATATATATATATATATATATATATATATATATACACATACACATGTATGTAATTTTGAAGATGATATCAAGGATATTACCTTACCTCACACACACTAATATTCATGCTAGGCATGTATCCTTGGATGAAGGATGGATGAGCTTGACATGTTATCTCAATTTTCTGTTCTTCACTAAGGGCCTTTAGTGTATTTAGAAAAATTATTTGTGACAAATTGTATTAATCAGTTTTCCCACCACTGGGATAAAATACCCCACACCCACAATTTAAAGGAGTGGAGGTTTATTTTCAATCACAGTTTCAGTGAATTCAGTCCACAGTTGACCGGCTCTAAGGAAGGTATGATCTGGCAGAACAGCATGGCTGTTCAATGCATGGTGACTAGGAAGCAGAGAGAGGGGGAAGTATCTGGGATAAGAGTATGCCCTTCCAGGTTACACCCCCAGTGATCTGCCCCTTCCAACCTGGTCCCACCTCAGAATGAACTTTTTTTGAGACAGGGTCTTTTTCTAAATTAATTTTATTGGTACATTTTAGGTATACAATATAATGACATTCATCATTGGAAATTTGCACCTTTACATATTCTCTCTTGGTTCTTATTTTTCCCCATTCCCCTGCCCTCCCTTCAAGCCCTCCATCCCTCCCTACTTACAAAGACTTTGTTTCCATTTTTTCTTTTTCCTATATTAATTCCATTCCCTTTTTTCCTTTCCCCAACCCCTCCCACTTCCTCTTCCCCTTTGCTCCTTTTCTTCCTATTTAACATTATCTGAGACAGAGTCTTGCTATGTAGTTCAGGGTGATGTAGTTCAGGCTGGCATTGAACTCACTATGTAGCCCAGGCTGGCTTCTAACTCTTGGCAATCCTCCCTTCTCAGCCTTCCAAGTGCTGGGATTACAGGGTGCACCACAATGCCAGAATGAAGAACTTTTAGGGTACATTTTAGGTCTAAACCATAAGAACAGTTTTGTAAATTAACAGTTAATACTGCTAAAGTAAAGTATTACATCTTGTAAGTAAAGCTAATTTTTAAAATATTTTTATATATGTTATCTATTCAGCTTGCTTAGGGCAAGACCCAGCTGTATAATTGTGGACTCTGGTATTGAGAAAGACGAGTTATTCTTCCAGACAAAGAGTCATTCATTCCTTTATTTATGTATCCACCCAACAAGTACCGTGTGCTACCTTGAGCCATCCTTTGGGATGCAGAAATTTTTTAAAATTCCATGGTTCCCCTCCTCAAGGACATCACAGTCTAGTAAGAGAGACAAACAAGTAGTTAGACAAGACAATACAGTGTGCTAAATGCTATGACCAATGGGTATTTTAAGAACAGGCTAAGCCCACCTGGACACCAGCATCACAGTGTGGAGATCCATTCTGAGCTCAGGAATTGGCACAGTGGTGAGCAGCACAGAGGCCTCTCTGAGGCTTGTTGAGAATTGAAGCCCAATGGGAAAGCAAAAAGTCACCTCAATAAAGGCACAGCAGACTGTAGTGATTGGTGAGTTGTTGGGGTCAACACCTCCTACCAGAACCTGGACTCGCTGTGGGGGAAGGGCAGCTTGAACCGGCATTAGAACCCTGCAGAGTTCAAATTTGAAGGAGGTCAAGGAGCTCAATTCCAGCCTGGCAGCCAGAAACCAGGCTGAACTTCAGTGGACTACAGCTGGCTAGCTGAGATCAATTGATACAGATCTGTACACTATCCACATTTTCCACCAGTGACAACAGAGACATACCTTGAAGAGGACAGTTTTTTTTAACTTTTTTTCTCCTTCATTTTTCACCTTTCTTGGTTCTGTTTTTGTTCTTTTTTTTCTCAATTGTTCTTATTTTTATAGAAGCAAGAATACAGTCTCTAGTTTTTCTGTTGCTGTTAGTTTGTTCTGTTCTGGTTTCTGTTCCTTCCTTCTCTCTTTTCCATCTGTCTTCAACAGTTTCCCAAAGTTCTCATGATCTTCCTGTGTCCTCTAGCCTTACTTCGAAGCTTTCCCTCTCCTTCTATTTCTCTATCCCCCCATTTCATTCTAAATCTCCCCAGAGGGCAAATTCACTATATTGGAGGGTTTACTTACTGTAAATATATTTCTGATTGGTTCTAGATTTTGATCTATAATCACAAGTCTAGTTCATGCAATCAAAAGGGTAGATTAATAGTAACCACAGTATACCATTCTCTAGACTGCGTTTGATACTATTGTTGATACTGATTGAATTATTTTGGCCAAGATGACATGATTGTTCTAGTCAGTTGTCCTTCCTGATAAATCAAGACTGAGATTGCCTAAGGGACATTACAGACTCAAAACCCAAAGAGCAATGGAAGACAATCCAAGAAGTAGCCATTCCCTAAAGGTTCCAAATACTAGCAATAATGATACTCACAATAAGCAATTTACTAGCAGCAAACCAGGAATTAAACCAAAAACTAGAAATGAGAAGACACCTAAACAAGACTCAAAACCTGACTTCCAGATCACCAAAGGCAACAAACTGCAAGAGGAACGAGATGGAACAATCTGAAACTCAACCACCTAGACTCCCTGAAATGGTGACAAAAAAGGATCTGGACAAAATGAAATCAAAAATAATTTCTTAGATGACAGCAGAGATGGTGACCATAGTGAAAGACACTCTAGAGCACACACAGACAAAAAAATAGAGGAGCTGAGGAAAATGATAGAAACCATGAATACCCAGCATAGGAAAGAATTAGAAACCATAAAATGCATCCAAGCAGATATTCAAGAAACACAGAATTCCATTGAAAGTTTCCACAGCAGAATAAGTGCATGTAAGGACAGAATTTCAGATATAGAAGACAGGGTTGCAGTTAATGTACATGAAAACAAAGATTCCTTAAAAATAGCAAGGGACCATGAGAAATCAATCCAATAGCTACTAGATAATGCAAAAAAGAATAACTTAAGGTTGACTGTAGTCAGTGAAGGAGTAAGATACAGTGCAAAAGACATAAATAAACTTTTCACAGAAGTAATCACAGAAAACTTCCTAAACAGGTAAAAAGAATTGGACATAAAGATAAGTGAGGCATATAGAACTCCAACTAGCCATAATTTTTAAAAATCTACACCTAGGCATAATAATAGTCAAGATTCCAGAAATCCAACACAAGAACAAAATATCAAAAGCACGGGGCCGGGGATTTAGCTCAGTGGTTCCACCACTTGCCTCGCAAGCATAAGGACCTGAGTTCGATCCCTGGTACTAAAAAAAAAAAAATCAAAAGCAGTTAGAGAAAATAAAAAAACAAATCTCATACAGAGAAAAGTCCATCAGAATCACAGCAGACTTCTCAACACAAACCCTCAAGTAAAGGAGAGCCTGCAGTGAGGTATTTCAAGCTCTAAAAGAAAAACTTCCAACCCAGATTGATGTATCCTGCATAACTATCTTTCAAAATCTATGGAGAAATAAGATAATTTCATGACAAACAACAACTTGGGAACATCATGAATACCAAACTAGTGCTACAAAAAATTCTAAACAATATCCTAGGAAATAACAATGAGGGTCACAACCCCAGAAAGCCTAACAGAATGAATCTATCAGGTAAGGCAAGAAATTAAATGCAAAGGGAGGGAAAAAAACAACAAGAGGAAAAGATCATGACAAGGATAGGTCAATACCTATATATTATAACCATCAACATTAATGGTCTCAATTCACCAATCATAAGAAATAGACTGGCAGAATGGATCAAGAAGCAAGAACAAGCAATATGTTGCATATAAGAAACACACTTAATTCAAAAAGAAATTCATAGATTGAAAGTCAAAGGATGGAAAACAATACTCCATGAGACAGGAACCCAAAAGAAAACAGGAGCGGCTATCCTATTTGCAGACAAAATGGATTTCAAACTAAGACTAATTAAGAGAGACAATGAAAGACACTACATACTTGTAAGGGGAACAATCCAAGAGGAAGAGATGACAATCATAAATATATATATTTATATGCACCAAATACTAATCCATCCAACTATATAAAACAAATATTAATGGACATGAATAATCAAATAAGCACTAATACAATAGTACTGGGGGACCTCAATCTGCGACTGTCACAAATAGACAGATCAACTAGAAAAAAAATCAACAATGAAGCATTAGAACTCAGCCAAACTCTTGAACAAATGGACTTAATAGATGTGTACAGTGTTCCACCCCACAAAATCAAAATACACATTCTTCTCACCTGCACATGGGTCATTCTTCAAAATAGATCACATGCTAACTCATAGAACATGCCAGAGTAAATGCAAAGGAATTGAAGTTATGCCCTGTATACTATCAGATCATAGTGCAATAAAATTGGAGATCAATGGCAAAAGAAACCATAAGAGCTTCATAAACATATGGAAATTGAACAGCACACTTCTGAATAGCCAATGGGTCAGAGAGAAAATTAAAGAAGAAGTCAGACAGTTTCTACAATTAAATGACAACACCAATATACTGTATCAGAATCTATGGGACACAATGAAAGCAGTCCTACAAGGAAAATTCATAACAGTGAATAGCCATATTAGGAAAACAGAGCAAGCTCAAATAAACAACCTAATACTGAATCTCAGGATTCTAGAAAAAGAAGAGTAAGACAAACTCAAATCTTATGCAATGGAGGAAATTATAAAGATCAGAGCAGAAATCAATGCAATGGCGACTGAGAGAATGATACAAAAAATCACCAAATTGAAGAGTTGGTTCTTGGACAGAATAAACAAAATTGACAAACCCTTAGCAAACCTTATCAAAAAAAGAAAAGAAAAGGCCCAAATCCATGCAATTAAGAATGAAAAGGGTGAAATTACAACAGATCCTGCAGAAATATAAAGGATCCTCAATAGTTGAATGAAGAGTATATAAAAATTCTGAACAATCAACAAAATTGAAAAAATAATTAAAAACTTAGCAAAAAAGAAAAGCCCATATCATAATGGCTTCATTGCTATAATCCACAAGAAATTTAGAGAAGAGCTATTGTCACTACTGCTTAAACTCTTCAATGAAATTGAAAAGAATGCAATACTTTCAAATTCATTATCAGAAGCAAGCATCAACTTTATCTCCAAAGCAAAGAAAGACCTAACTATGGGCCAACCTTTCTAAGGAATATAGAAGCAAAAATCCTCAGTAAGATACTGGCAAAGACAATGCAGAAGATCATCAAGAAGATCATACACTCTGACTGAGTAGAATTTGTGACAGGGATGAAGGTATGGTTCAACATATGCAAATCAATAAACATAATGCATTATATTAACAGAGCCAAGGAAATAAACATATGATCATCTCTCAATAGATGCAGAAAAAGCATTCAACAAATCCAACACCCATTCATGATAAAAGAAAAACCTACAGAAAATTTGAATGAATGGTCTTTATCTCAACCTGATAAAAGCCATATGTGAAAAACAAACAGCGAACAACATTCTAAATGGTCAAAAACTGAAATCTTTCATGCTAAAATCAGGAGCAAGACAAGGATGTCCATTATCACCACTAATATTCAATATACTTCTGGAAACATTAGCCACAAAAATTAGACAAGAGAAAGAAATAAAAGAATAAAGATAGGAAAGGAAGCAGTTAAACTGTCATTATTAACTGATGATATGATACTCTACATAGAAGACCCAGAAAACTCCACCAAAAGACTTCAAGACTTAATTGACAGATTCAGGAGAGTATCTGGATACAAGGTCAACACACAAAAATCAAGAGCCTTCCTGTACATGAACAACAGACTCATTGAGAGAGGCACTGGATAAACAACTCCTTTCATAAGAGCATCCAAAGAAATAAAATACCTAGGAATCAATCTAACAAAGGAAGTAAAAGACTCTGAAAACTACAGCAATCTGAACAAAGAGACTGAAGGGGATATCAGAATATGGAAACACATACCTTGTTCTTGAGTAGGAAGAACCAATATAGTGAAAATGGCCATACTTCCAAAACTGCTGTATAGATTCAGTGCAATCCCAACTGAAATTTCAACAGCATATTTCACAGAACTAGAGAAAACAATCCAAAAATCCATTTGGAACCTAGAATAGCAAAAGCAATTCTAGGCAACAAAGATGAGGTAGCAGGTATCACAATCCCCAACTTGAAACTATACTACAAAGCTACTGTGCTACTGTGATAAAAACAGCATGGTAGGCCTATCTCCCTAATGAACATAGATGGAAAAATCCTCAATAAGATACTTGCAAACAGAATGCAGAAGATCATCAAGAAGATCATACACCTTGACGAAGTAGGATTCATCCCAGGAATGCAGGGATGGTTCACCATACATAAATTGATAAATGTAATACACTATATTAACACACTCAAGAAAAAAAACACATGGTCATCTCAACAAATGCAGAAAAAGCATTTGTCAAAACCCAACACCCACCCATAATTTAAAAAAACCTACAGAGAATTGAAATAGATGGTCTTTATCTCAACCTGATAAAAGCCATCTATGAAAAACCAACAGCCAACATCATACTAAATGGTCAAAAACTGAAATCCTTCACACTTAAAATCAGGAACAAGATGGCCAGACAGAGGAAGAGGCTTCAGGGCTGCCATATCACCACTCCCAGCACAGAGGAGGTGAGCCACATGGTCACCCCACCCCCATCAAAATGAGAAGACATGTAAACAAGCATCAAAACCAGACTTCCAGATCACATGCAGCAACCCCCCCAAAAAACAAGAAGGAACACTCTGATATTCAATGACCTGGACTCCCTGAACTGCCAACAAAAGAGGATCTGGAAAAAATGAATTCTGAAATAATTTCTCACATAACAGCAGAGATTGTGCCCATAGTGCAAGATATGATTAATAAATCTAGAGAGGACAAAGATAAAAAAAATAGAGGAGCTGAGGAACATGATAGAATCCCAATATAGGAAACAAATGGAATCCATAAAACACATGCAAATAGATTGCCAGGAGATTAAAACCTTCACTGAAAGTCTATGCAGCAAAGGAAGCCATGAATGCCCAGCATAAGAAAGAAATGGAAACCATGATCACCCAACATAAGAAAGAAATGGAATCCATGAAAGATTCAAACAGATATCCAGGAGATTAAAAACTCCATTGAAAGTATTCACAGCAGATTGAGGGAAGGTAAAGATAGAATATCAGATATAGAAGACAGGATTGCAGTTAATGACCATGAAAACAGAGATTTTTAAAAAATAATAAGGGAGCAAGAGAAATCAATCCAGCAGCTGCTAGATGATGTGAAGAAGAATAACATAAGACTGATAGAACTCCACGAAAAAGCAGGAGAAAGTAAAATGACATAAAAAAATTATTCACAGAAGTAATAGTAGAAAACTTCCCAGATAGAGGTAGAGAATTGGACATACAGATAAGTGAGGCATATAGAACTCCAACTAGCCACGATAAAAAACAAGCTACACCTAGACATATAATAGTCAAGATACCAGAGCACAGAAGAGGCTTCCAGGTCAACATTCCACAGTTCCCAGCCCAGAGGAGGCTTCCGGGTCAACATGCCACATCTCCCAGCACAGAGTAGACTGCCGGGTCAATATGCCACAGCTCCCAGCACAGAGGAGGCTTCCGGGTAGGCGTGCCACAGCTCCCAGTGCAGAGGCGGCTTCCAGGTCAATGTGCCACAGCTCCCAGCCCAGAGGAGGATTCCAGGTCAATGTGTCACAGCTCCCAGCAGAGTAGGCTTCCAGGTCAACATGCCACAGCTCTCAGTGTAGAAGAGGCTTTTAGGTCAACGTGCTACAGCTCCCAGCACAGACGAGGCTTGTGGGTCAACAAACCACAGCTCCCAGCACTGAGGAGGCTTCTGGGTCAGCGTGCCACAGCACTGAGTGCAGAGTAGGAGGCTTCCAGGTCAACCAACCACGTCTCCCAGCACAGAGGAGGTGAGCTGCGTGGGTGCCAGCAGCACCCCCCCCAATCAAAATGAGAAGAAACTTTAACAAGTCTCAGAAACAGACTTCCTGATCACCTACAGCAACCCCAAAGGGAAAAGAGATGGAAAACTCTGATACTCAAAAACCTGGACTCCCTGAAAAGCAACAAAAGAGGATCTAGAAAAAGTGAAATCAGAAATAATTTCTCACATAACAGCAGAGATTGTGCCCACACTTCAAGACATGATTAATAAATCTGAAGAGGACACAGATAAAAAAAAAGAGGAGCTGAGAAACATGATGGACTCCCAATATAGGGAAAAAATGGAATCCATAAAAGAGATGCAAACAGATTTCCAGGAGTTAAAAACTCCACTGAAAGTCTGTGCAGCAGAATGAGCCAATATGAGGACAGAATTTAAGATATAGAAGATAAGATTTCAATTAGTGACAAGGAAAAGAAAAATTTCTTTAAAATTGTACAGGACCACAAGAAATCAATCCAGCAACTGCTAGATGATGCAAAGAACAATAACATGAGACTGATTAAAGTCAATGAAGAAACAGGAGAGAGTGCATATGACATAAAGAAACTATTCACAGAAGTGATGCAAGACAACTTCCCAAGCAGGGGAAAAGAAATCGACAGATAGATAAGTGAGGCATATAAGACTCCAACTAGCCTTGATCAAAAAAAAATGTACACATAGGCATATAATTTTTGAGATTCCAGAAACCCAATAGAAGAACAAATTTCTACAAGCAGTTATAGAAAAGAAACAAATCAAATACAAAGGAAAACCCGTCAGAATCACAGCAAACTTTTCAATGCAAACCCTCAAGGCAAGAAGAGCTTGGAGTGATGTATTTCAAGCCCTAAAAGAAAACAACCTCCAATCCAGATTAATGTACCCTGCAAAAATTTCTTTCAAAATTGATGATGAAATAAGGTACTTTCATGACAAAGAGCACCTTAGAATTTCATGAATACCACACCAGCACTTCAAAAAATTTTTAGACAAAATCCTAGGAAAAGACAATGAGGATCACAAACCCAGGAAGCCCAGCAGAATGAATCCACCAGGCATGACAAGAAATTAAAACCAAATGGGGAGAATCCAACAAAAAGAAAAAGTCATGACAATGATAAGTCAATATGTATCAGTTATAACCATCAGTGTTAGTGGTTTCAACTCACCAATCAAAAGAAATAGACTGGCATAATGGGTCAAGAAGCATGTTCCAACAATATGCTGCATGCAAGAAACAAACATAATTCAAAAAGAATTCAAAGACTGAAAGATAAAGGGTGGAAAACAATACTTCATGTGGCAGGAACCACCCCCCCCCCAAAAGGAGTAGCTATCCTCTTTGCAGACCAAGTAGATTTCAAACCGACACTGATTAAGAGAGACAAAGAAGGCCACTACATACATGTAAAGGGAACAATCCAAGAGGAAGAGATGACAATCATAAATATCTATGCACCAAATTCTAGTGCGCCCAACTATATAAAACAAATACTAACGGACATGAAAAATCATATAAGCACTAATACAATAGTACTGGGGGAGCTCAAAACCCCATTGTCACAAATAGATACATCAATTAGGCCAAAAAGCAAAAAAATACTAGAACTCAATCAAACTCTTGAACAAATGACTTAAAACAGATGTTTGCAGAGTGTTCCACGCTACAATATCAGAGTAAACTTCTTTTCAGCTGCACATGGATTGTTCTCCAAAATACACCACATACTCACTCATAGAACATATTTAAGTAAGTGCAAAGGAATTGAAGTTATCCCCTGTATATTATCAGACCATAGTGCAATGAAATTGGAGATCCATAGCAAAAGAAACTG
>NW_004624903.1:3119360-3135821 GCF_000247695.1 Heterocephalus glaber
AAATTCTGTCCTCACATTGGCTCATTCTGCTGTGTAGACTTTCAGTGGAGTTTTTCATCTCCTGGAAATCTATTTGCATCTGTTTGATGGATTCCATTTGTTTCTTATGTTGGGGTTCCATCATGTTCCTGAGCTCCTCTCTAGGTTTATTAATCATGTCTTGCACTAGGAGCACAATCTCTTCTGTTATCTGAGAAATTATTTCTGATTTCATTTTTTTCAGATCCCCTTTTGTTGCCAGGTCAGTGAGTCCAGGTGGTTGACTCCCAGAGTATTCCATCTCATTTCTCTTTAGGGTTGCTGTAGGTGATTTGGAAGTCTGGTTTTGAGACTTATTTATGTGTTTTCTCATTTCAACTGGGGGGGCGGGGCGGGCTGCTGTTGGCACCTGCATGGCTCACCTCCTCTGAGCTGGGAGAGGTGGGCCAGGGGCCAGGAGCAGTGGTAGGGATGGCGGCTGGAGAGCCCCTTCCTCTGGGCCAGGAGTAGCAGGATGGTTGGCAGCCTGGAAGCCCCTTCCTCTGGACCAGGAGCAGTGAGATGGCAGCTCAGAAGCCCATACCTCTGGGCAGGAATTCTTTAAATGCTGAGAACTTGATTAGCTCCAGTACAGTGGTCTGGTGGTCTGGTGTCCTCTGCATCTTTGTAGTGTGGATCCAGGTGGCTGTACAGAGAAAAGGCCAAAGGAGTGGGGGTGGGGGTTTCCAGTGGTTTTCTGCCAGGGCATGGGCTAATTCGGTGTTTTCAGCAAGAGCTGAGACCTCGGGACCATGTCCGCAGACCTGTCTGTCTGCAGTGGGCTGATTCGGTGTTTTCAGCAGGACTCCCTCAGTTGTTCTTTTATATGCATGTCCACTTCTCTGTCCCTTACTTCACAAATACACCCTAGTAAGATCATTTTGTCATTTCAAGAAAGGTAAGTACATGAAATCACACAGCATGAGATCGTTTTTTTGTGTGTTTTTTTTTTTTGGTACCAGGGGTTGAACTCAGGATATTGCACTTGCGAGGCAGGCAGTGGCACCACTGAGCTAAATCCCTGGACCTACATGAGATCTTTTGAGAATAATTTTATTTTCATTGTACATAAAATACTTGAGATAAATCCAGGTTGTTATGTGCATCAATAGTTCATCTAATTTTTATTTCTGAATAGTTTTCCATGGTATGAATATTAGCACTGTTTAGGGTTTTGTTCATCTTTGTAGAGCTAAAATTTTTCATATTGACTTATTTTTCAATATTAAGCTAATGTTGCCTTCTGAATTAAAGTTTACTTGTTTAGAGTGTATTATCTATTTCATGCAACATTGAATTCAATTTGATAATATTTTGCCAAGAACTTTTGCACCACTGCCAATAAGTGGAATTTATCTGTACTTTTGTTTTCTTTTAATGTCTTTGTTAATTATATCATCAGGGTAATTCTGGCATCATAAAATGAACTACTATATGTTCTCTCCTCTATTTTCTCATAATATTGACAATATTATTGGGATTATATTATACTGTATGTTGATTGGATTCATTATGGTTTAAATCTAAAATGTCCACCAATGTCATGTGTTTGTAAGGTGACTGGATCATGGAGGTGCTAAACTCACCAGTGGACTGACCAACCAGGTGTTGAGTACAGTAGTGGAATGTGCTGTTAGGAGCTGGGATCTGCTTGGAGGTGGCTCGCTGGTGCCATGACCTAGAAGGGCGCATTCCTGTCCTTAGCTCTTCCCTTTTCTCTCTGCTTCCCGGCTACCATGGGTTGAACAGCTTCCTCCTCCATGTCCGTTCACTGTGCCATTTCTGCCTCGAAGACAACCAACCATGGGCTAAATCCTCTAAAAACTGTGAACCAAAATAATTTCCTCCATCTTCCCATTGTAAGTGTTGGATATTTTATCCCAGTGACAGAAAAGTAGTTAATATAGAATTCATTGATAGAATTCCACGCAAAGTATTGTGAGCTTCCTAAGAATTATTCAACAGAGAATGTTTGTGGTTTTCACTAGTTTTTTTCACTGGATTTACTCCTTGCTCCCCAAATTAGAAGAATCACCATTTATTGATTTGTACATACCAAGTGACCAATTGTGTTGTCAGCTTTTGTGTTGCTTACCTCATGGGATAGAGTGGAAGAAACAGACTGTGATAAAGGAGTTGTTTATCATAGTGCTTATCTTAACCTACAATTCCAATTGTTCTGAAAGTTGTTTTTTAATATTTCCTAGTCAATAATACTATTGGTTTACTGGAACAGGATGTAAAGTCCTAAAACAAATTCTGCCCCATGTGTGTGGGACTTAGGGTCAACCATGATTTAAAACTCTTCTGTTTTCTGGGAAAATATTATGTTTTATTACCTATCAAAGATATTGAGGAAAAGAAAAATCATCCTCATACCAGCAAGAACAATTTGTACTGGGGCTAGGGTGCTGTGTTGATAGGATTCTGTCCAAGGGGAGGGTGGTGATACTTGTCAGCTGATTGTAATAAGATTTAAATCCTTTTTCTGGGATCATGAGACAACTTCCCTCCCAATGCCCCCCTCAAATTACCACTCATTTGCCTTCTATAAGAGGCTTTAGTATATTTAGAAAGCTGAGGGCTAAAGAGAGGTATGTGATTTCTTCTCAATTCTCCTATATAGTGATCTCTCTCAGGGTAAGAGCCAACATCTGTGGGGGGAAAAACACACTGTCGATCAGTGATATTCCTGTTCATAGGGCTAAGTAAAGTGACATTCTCTCTAGTAAATTCCAGACTCCTAGCAACTCTAACAATCTCTATTCCACCTGAAGTTGCTCCCTGTGAGAATAAGCATATATGATGAAGCAAAAATAAGCAAGCACGCAAGCCTTTATTAGACAACAACCAATAGAATAACACAAAAAAGGAGGAAAAGATGATTGTGGAGATGTCATTGTATCCGTTCATGGGTCTGTGTTTGCAGCATGCATGATATTAAACCATGGAATTTCTCCTACAAAGGAAGGGAAAGGATCAGCTTTTCCTGGGCAAACCTTGGAATTAGACCTGGGCATTCAGGAAGGGAAGCAAATTCAGAGGAGAGAAATCAGAGGATTTGATGTTGGAAAATAGTTTTTACCTAAACCATCTTGTGAAACGATGATTAATTCTCCTGAATGGGGTCTTCCAAGACTCATGGAGAGCAAGTTGCTCTGACAAGTCATTGTCTTCAACTTGGTTCTGCATGGTATCAGTCAAGGAAACAAAGGCCAAAGCGTTCCTCAGTTTGATCGTTGGTGGCCTGCAGAAAGAAAGGAAATCTTGTCACCTCATTCTAATAGTTCCTATCAGGTCAGTCAGTGTTTCTTCATTCATCCATGAGAAGCACTCTCAGGATCCTTCCTTCAGAAATGCTCCAGTATGTGTACAGGGTCTAGTACACGGTTTCTGAATTAAGGTAGGAATATCTGTTCCCTTCTTACCTCTCTGCCATCAGCATCAAGTCCTTGAACTAGGAAAATTCCCGTCTGTTTGAGCCTGGGTTACTTTTACTACGAACGAGTTGTTACAAAATACAATCTAGACAGTATAGTATGCGTTCTCACTGTCTAGTCTTACAAACAATAATCTAATTACTACATTCAAGATCATCCTATTTCCACACTTTAAACAGGAAAAGTCTTTGCAGTATTTCCAGTAGCTCAGAAAAAAGGCTCAGAAAGGACAGTTTCTCTATTAAAATAAAGAAAATGTTTTTGATAATTGTGGTGTCTGTAGCAAACCGAGTAATATGATGGTAAAATAAGTCATTGTTAGAGATCATTTAGGGAGGCTTCCCAGATCTCTTCAAATGATCTAAGATGCCATTGCCAGACAGCCCTTTTTGTTATTTGTCAGTTTTATTTCGTGCTCACCATGTGTCAGTCTGTCACTTTGAAAGCAAAAAGTCTGTTTTCTATTGTACTAATTTAAATGTTTTAGGGAATTATGGAGGCTGAACAATTTTTGCAGGTATGCTGAGTTTTTTCTTATATTGATTGCCTATTCTTGATGTCTTTCCTTTCTAGGCAGTAATAAATATCACCCTTTCCCTACTCGTTTGTACCATGTTACATATACAAGATCTCTATCTAAACCCTTCACTCTTTGACCTTGTCTGGTTCAGTTGCTACTCTCTGATCCACTTCCAGTGTCTCCTGGACAGTAACCAAACTGGCACTGCTGATCTTGGCCTATCCAACTGCTGACCTTTCACAGTGCGGGCCTGTAACCATTCCATTCCTTTCAGTCCACATAAAGAATCTCCACAATTTAAAAAACATATTCAGCTGGATAACAAAGCTGACCTTGTGTTAAAACAATGACATGCCATTTTCCTCCAACAAAATAAGTTAAAAGGAGAAAATGACGAACTATCCTGTTTGGCTTTTTCTCTCATCCACTGTTACAACAAGTACACAACTTCAAATTCCAGGTCATACAACATGTAAGGAAAAAAATGCCATGAATAAAAACAATAAAACACCACATCCTAAGTTAAAAGACAAAATCCTCAGTTTACTCATTGTAGTCTTCCATCTCCGCCTTTAACTTTATACCTTAGAGGTCCATGAATTACGCGGAAATCCTCTTGCTCCAGCTCCTGAAATACAAGATAATGATTAAGTCATCCCCACTTTTATTTATTTCTATGTGCTTTTTGTCTGCCAATTTTATTTCCTATATTGTGTTTGGGTTCTAACAAGCCAAGAAAGTGAAGAGCAACAGAATGCTCTAGCCAGAAGATTGCAATCAAAGTCAAGAGATGGGAGATTTCAGGGCACAATTGATCACAAACTATACATGTTAAATAAAGCAGCATCACACCATCTAGACCCTGTAACTAGCTACAAAAAGAATTGGGATACCATCCTCACATTACTGTATGTAAATGTGTACTCCTCTTGGCACAAAGCCTGTTAATAGAAACAAAATACAAGAAACAGTAACAAAGTCACGCAAGCATTTGTGAAATGATAAATAATACACTTTCAATTACATTTCAGTGAGTGGTTTTATAATAACCACTTAACTTTTGGGGGAGAATCAATGTAACTTTAAAAAAAATCACATTATGAATCTGAGTGTGTATCATAGTTAAGATATTGCTTAATATTCAAACTCTGAGTCTTTTATAGGTGCATGGCAGAAAAAAGAAAGCATACTAATATCTTAAGAGCAATTTGTTTTTGGTATATGTTGAAGAGGGCAAATAGATGATTTGTACATTCCTATCAAAATTTTTGATACTTTTCTAATAAAAAGGAAAAATTTAATTTGCACATTTCTGATAGGTGAGGAAAGGTGGTTTTTATTTTAAGCACATTTTACATTTTCATGAAGAATTACTATCCTTTATTCTTGACAAAGAGAAGTTTGGTCCGCTAAACCACAGACACTAAAGGAAAAATAATAAGTAAACAAAAATCATCTTAGTTATACCTTTCAGTAATACAACTTCTCTTCTATTGCCTCACTGTCATTCAATAGTATGTGCATGTGTTTTGTGCAATAAGCCTTTATACATATACATTGAGACTACCATGTAGATACAGTATAAGATAAAAATCTTCTACAAGGTACTTGGAAAATAAAATCATTTACTTGCCTTCTTCCTATCAAGTCAAGACTATTTTAAACAAAAATGCTACATATTATAGATGTTAGAAGAGAAGAAAATGCTTTAGAAATCATGAGAATACCATAGATAGATAGATAGACAGACAGATAGATAGACAGATAGATAGATAGATAGATAGATAGATAGATAGTCAACATAACCAGTATTCGCAATTTCCAGCCAAAGACCATCGTCTCAAGGAACAACTGTTAGCAATTAGGTAACTGTGACAACCTTGAATGTAGAGATGGGTCCTCCCCTGAAGCCTCTTGTCTTATCTAGGGTCTGGGCCCTCTGGCAGTGATTTCATACCAATGTCTTCACTGTTTCTAGTCATGATGATTAGTAGGCACAGCCAGCTAACCCTTTCCTGATCTCTTGCATGGGTCTGAGAGAAACTGAACAGGAAGGTCAAAATTCATGAAATCAGTGCTCTTCTAATGTGAACCTGTCACTTCCTTCTCTAGGAGGTGTGCCAGGTCCGTGACACCTCAAGTCTCTTTTGACCCCTTGATAGGGTTTGGATATTACAGTGGCCATTTCAGAAGTGTCAGCTGATGCCTAGGCTGGTTGTTTCTCTCTGCAAATCCTGCAAAGACCTGAAAATGTTTCAGGGTAAGATTCGGTGTATATTAGTTTGGTAAATGAACCCAAGATAGTCATCGATTTAACCCAAGGCTTTTTAGAAGATCAGACAGGGCTCATAAGTTGGGAAGACAGAATGATCAAAACAGAGATCCCTGCATATAGTGTGTTAGACGCCTGTGACTTCTCCAGCAGCTGAGACAGTTGTATAGCGTGGCCTGGTCTAGTTTACTTTCTGAGTTCTGAATTTCACCTAATTTCTGTACCTCATGTTTCACCCCCACCCTTCTCTAAGCTCAACACACCCAAATCCACAGCTCCCATAAACAAATATGTCCCAAACCTCCCATGTTCTTTTGTATTCAAGGAAGAACGTGTGTGGCTCAGTGGGTTGTGGAATGGACCTGTAGGTGTATGTATCCCACTAATAAACTTCAAAACAATTCTGTTATTTTCATACCTACCCCCCACCTTTCTCCTCAGAGATGACTGCTGCCTCCACTTTCTCAAAATTTCTGAGTTACTCTGATTCCATTCTGCCTGCTTCTTATTGGCTGTAGAAGATCATTGCATCATAATGGGACTTCTGGAGAAGACAGCAGTGACTGTCATTAGATGTGGGTCACTATGGAAGACTTTATGCTAATATTAAGGTCTTGATTTAGTATTGCACTTTTTCCTGGCTCTATCTATGATGGAATAATGTGTAACCCTGCCACACACTTTAAAATGTGAAACATAAAGAGATTTCATCTAGGAAAGCCTGCTGTGTTTACAGAAGGGAATGAAATTCAAATGCATTCACCATCAGCAAAAGATAACACAATAGAGACTTAAGTGTACCAATGGGACACAAGGCTATTCTTCTCAAATATTTGAATGTTTGGTTCAAATAAATATCCGTGTCACAGGATTCCTACTCAAAATCACTACCCCTCTCCTATCTACTTTATATATTTGTGTTAGTTAGCTTCATAGTGCCATAACTAATTACCTGAAATAATTAACTTATACAGGGAGAAGGTGACACCTTGAAGCTGAAGACGGACCTGCTTTAGAGGAATCTAGCTTGAGGAGCCTTCCCACTTCCTGCCTGCTGTCTCTAGGCATGTAAATAATTTCTTATGTGTTTTGGCTCACAGCTTTGGACATTTTAGGTTGTGATCGAGTTTGTCCATTGTCTTGGCCTTGTGATGAGGCAGCACAACATGGTGAGAATGTGTTTCAGAGCAAAATCACTTGACATACCTCATGACCAGGAAGTAAGAAAGGGACCAAGAAGCTGAGACTCCATAACACCCTTTGAGAGAACATCCCCAGTGACCTAAAACCTCCCACCAGATCCCACCTCATGGTGTTCCACCACCTCCCAGTAGAAGCAAACTATGGACCATGCCTTTAATGCATGGGCCTTTGGGAGACATGCAAGATGCAAACTATAGCAGTGTCAGTTTGCTGGTTGTTTCTTTCCACTGCGGAGTATCCATAGTGAATACTTGCTCCCTCTTAATGTTTCTTAATTTTAATCTAGTATACATGTGTGTGCATAACAGGTGTGAACACAAAGGAAATATCCATCAGTGTTGATACAATATACGGGACCATGTGATGACTACCTTTGTATCAACTTGGCAAGACCTCAGCACTCAGATATTTGGTGAACATATTTTTTAGATGATATTAACATTTGAATGAGTAGATTCAGCAAGTAGAACACTCTGTATAATGTGGGTAGGCCTCCACCACTGAGCTGAAGGTCTTAGTAGAGAGAAGCACTGGTATTTCCCAGATAAGAAGGAATTCTGCCTCCAGTCTGCATTCAGACTAGAACGTCAACTCTTCCCTGTCTCCAGTCTGCCAGCCTTCCAGTCTCCCCAGCATATTTTGGATTTGACAGCCCACTCAATTCATATGAATCAATACCTTAAAGAATCTCTCTCTCTCTCTCTCTCTCTCTCGATTAATTCTGTTTGTTTGGAGAGATCTAATACAGATCACTGTCTTTCACAAGTGAACTGTTAAATCCTCCTCTCAATCTTTTATTCAAAATTAACCATCCCTTAGCAGTTTGCTCAATAGATATAAATTTCATGGTGATATGGGCTTCTGATAGAAATCTTCCTCTGTAGGTGATGACTACTTGGAGCTACTAGCTCATAAACATAGTAGTAGTCTTTGATTTAACACATGTAAAGCTGAGATCATTCTCATTCTCTTGTGATTATAGCAATCAAATGTTCCCATACCAAATAGCCATTGAATATTCCCTAGCATATGACTCCAGATTAGGGATACCTGTATTTACTCACTGAAAAATCAATCTTAGATGTACACATGAGCACATGATCTTCACTTTCATCTTAAAAATCAGAACTACACAACAGGCAAAAACTGAGTGATGATCCCCCTATAACTGGCCTCCTGGATGTAATCATTTTACAGTGTTTTACAGTGTTTTTCTATGTAAAGAATATGGCACATAGTAAGCAATCAAGAAATATCTCGCACCTTCCATAAAGGACATAATTTTTTTTGAATTAAATCTCATGCTTAGCAGAAATCACTGGAGAATATAAACCCAGGAAGTGCGAACTTGTGTTAACATTATACCTGTTCCTCTAGCAGGCACTAGGATTTAAGCCAAAGACAGACCTGCTTTAGAGAAATCTAGTTCTATGAGCCTTCCCACTTCCTGCCTGCAGTCCTAACTCTCCTCTCTAGACATAAAAATTATTTCTTACTCTATCACAAAGTGGCCTGAAAGTGTACCTGAAACAGTACTTTATTCTCTTCCAGATCAAAGGCAGCCAAGTCTCACAAGGCTATACCAACCTTTCCTTAAAGACAGGATTTACCTGTAGATGTGAAGATGCTTCCAAACAACATCATATGTCAAAACAGGATAAGGTCTCATAACCTTGTTTTCCTTCGTTGTATACTGTATGTGTGTGAAAAGCAGGACAGAAACCCACTACATGGTATTGGCTAGAAGAAGTAGGCTAGAAGAAGTAGGCCATAAGCCAGGCACTGTGTGATCTTTTCCTGCATGATTTTGTTTCCTCACCACAACAACCCAGTCTAGAGTGTGTTTGTATCCTTATCCTCCTAATGGAGATGACGTTCATGTTTATGAAGCAGCTTCCCCAGAGTCACCTGTACTAGCAAATGCATGAGCCTGGAACTATCTAAAGGATTTTCTGCCTGCATGTTTTATGCTCTTTCCTGTATAATGCTCTGTTTGAAGGATAAATGAATCCCTGTGGTAATGAGGAAAAACCCCTCAGTCCAAGGAGTCATGTGGTGCCTCTATCATCACTTTATGCAAGAGACAATGTTGAGTGAGAACTCATGTATTTGTGTATAGGCCAGTGGTCAGAAGGATGGTGGCATGCTTGGAAACTCCTGGCAGATTCAAGGGATATAGATTCAGAAGAGCTATTAGTTGAATTTTTTTCTTGACCTTCAATATAAAGGTGTCTGGAGCAATGCTACATAATTTTAGGGAAAAATCATTTGGTTAGCCTAGTTCTCCTGCCTACAGCCCAGCTATGGAATTCCGAGGCATAATTGCATTTTGGCCTCCAGTCACAACTGAGAACTCAATGATCCGGTGATGCTGTCTGTGATTCTCCAGGACAAGAAACATCCTGGGAGCTGAAAACATCCTGGGAGGGACAAACATCTACTCAGTTCCTCCTTGTTCTTGGATTGTTACATCTTGTTTTCGCAGGATGTACTGAACTCTCTGCAAGTCATTTGCTACATTTGTTTCTCCCCATGTACTGAATAAAAGGTGCGGCAAGCTTGGGGCTTTCGTCTTTGCTGCCCAGAGCAGCACTGATCAGACCCAAAGCTCAGCTTCTTCTCAGTCTCATTTTTCTACCTTTCATGTAATTCACCTTGTGCTGCCATGGCTCCCAGGAGACTAGGACTTACTGCAGAGGTTCTAGTAATGTCCCCTTTCCCTGTTCCCTATATAAAGGCACCTATAACAATGTTGAAGAGAGTAATAATACCAAGTGTTCTCCTCATTTAGAAAATTTTAACAGAGATAGTTTCAGCATTTTATCATTGGGAAGAATGTTAGCTCGTAAATTCTAGTATTTCCCTCCTGATAAACTACCTGATAACTTGGAGTTTCTTTAGGATGAACTGCTGAAAGTTTTCCAGAAAGGCAGTATTGTGCAGTGGTTGGATGCATAAACACTGAACCTGGGCTACTGTGCTGAAATGTTAGACTCAGACACTTACCAGGTGTGTAGTTTGGTCAGTTACTTATTTCTCCACTCTTCTGTCGCTTTATCATCAAAATAAAGAAAGTAATACTTCCCTCAAGGATTTCTGGGAAAATGAAATAAACAAACATGCGTAGTGCTTCTGAGTGCTACAATAGGTCCCTTATTATGAAGTATAATTTCTTTGTTGACACATTTCTGGTTTTCCTCCTCTCATATGTTAATGAAGTAAATTAGCTTGTACAATTTCCAAATACTCTTTCATGCAATGATTTCACAGATATTTATCATGTGCTAATATGATCTAGCCAGTGATCTTGATGCTAGCAAAAGCATAGTAAGTAAAACTGAAACAGCATTCTGCTCTTTTGGACTACTCACAACAGAAATCTACTTGTAGGTCTTTTTCTGGGAGTGGCCTCATGTGTCAGTAAGTCCAGCTCAGTAAAACAAATATTTTGAGGTATTCTACTTTTAAAGCATTCTAGCTTCTTGAAGTAAAGCAGGAAACAATATAGACACATCTCTATTGCCATGAGTCTTACATTATAGTGGAGATAGAAGCCATGAACACAAAAATCAATAAATTAAAAAGTACATTCAAAGATGACCAGTGATGTGGAGAAAAAAACATTAGCTTTCCATAGTCAGAAAAGTTTACCTTCATAGAGTAGTGTGTGGTGTTGTCCATTTGGTCACAGGGTATATGTTTTAGCTGAATGATTTAAGACACCGGTGTAGTGAGATAAGAGAAGCATGAATGTGAAAAGCCTATACATTACATATCTGCTGGGATTTGGATGCTTTGAATTTTGTAAAAATAATATGATTTAAATGGCCTCCCAACCATTTATTAGACTAGAAAAGATTACAAAATCTTTTACAAAAAGTTCACTCATAAAGCAATTTGTCTTTCATCCTAACCTATCTCTAATGTAAAAACAAATGACCTCAAGAGCCTCTAAATTCGGGATGTTCCCTCGGAGAATGATGTCCACAGAAATGTATACTAGGAAGTTCCAGGGTTCTGCTCCCCAGTAGAAGCATAGTGTAGATCAGAGTAGTGCCGTAGTCACTTCCCTGTTGCTGGGGCACAATACCTGACATGCACAACATAAAGGAGGAGAGGTGTATTTTGCCTTGTGACTTAGAAGTTTCAGTCCACGTTCAGCAGGGTTAAACACATAGTGGCAAGGTAGAAGGATCTGCAGGGAGCAAAGATATTCGACCTATGGTAGCTGGAAAGTTGAGCAAGAAGGAGCCAGGGAGGGAGATTAACCTTCTCTGGATCTCCAGTGATCCTCCTCTTCTGACCAGAAGATTAAGACAGAGGATTAATGCATAGATCATATAAAGAGCTCAGAAAATGATACTAGGTCAGAAGATGGCCAGCTAGAGGAAGCCTGCACTCACAAGTTACTCTGTAATATTTGTCCAAAGCAAAAAAGTAAGGCTCTGTGAGGAGATAGGGGTCCCATCTGCAACTTGAGAGAGCTAGAAACTAGATAAAACCCTGAAATAATGATATTTAGAAAAATGAATAAATCAAATGAACACACCATGGCACTTAAAAGAATGGCAGCACAGTGGGGGAGGGGGAATTTGTCATACTGCGCAGCATTATAAAGAAGACCTCCGCATGATCTTATGAGCACTGACTCTGCTATTGTGTGGAGATACAGCCTGAGCAGATAGGAGATCTGAGTGCAGCCAGGTGAACACTGGCAGGAGTGAAAATTCCCATCTTCTCTTTCCAGTGTTAGAAGGGGTCAGATCGGGACTCCTCCTAGAAGTCCCCTCCTCCTAGACTTGACAGAGCAAGGAGCGGATGGACATGGGAAAATTTGGGTCAGAAAGCCATCCTGAGTAACTCCCTTTGCCTACACTCAGAAAATCCCCCCTTTCCCTGTAACTCCAAGATGTCACTGCCACTTTGCTATGGAGAGGAACTGGACACCTGTCCTGAAAGCTAAGGCCCAGAAAAAAGGTGACCACGACACAGCAAAACTAAAATCAGGGCATCAGGAGAAAGATCCTAGCCCCCAGATAAAAGGAGACTGAACTCTGGGCTGGGAGAATCTCAGAAGGACAGATAATGTAACATGAAATAATAGAGGTTTGAATATAGCAGTAGGAACCAGTGCGGCCAGGTGGGGTTCTGGAGGGGAAGGGGGGTTCTGAGTCTGCAGTGGCCTGCAGGAACAAGCGGAAGGCTGGGTATCCTTGGTCCCTAATATAAACACAGAGCCTGCAACCCCATCCCTCTCTGCTCTGCTCAGAGATCTTCTGACTTAATACAGTAGCACACAGGCGGGGCCACCCATGCTTCCAGAGCGTGGTCTGGAAATTTACAAACCTCTGGCCTATGCTCTGGGCCTGCCGCAGACTAAGTGAATGACAGATTTAGGGGACAGCCTGGATTTCCACCCCCTCTTCATGCCCAGGTGCAAAAGACATTGTGTTGGTAGGTGTGAGCCAAACTCACCACTGGTATACTGACCTGTAGTCATCCACCACCAGAGCAGCAGAGCTCAGCCTCCGGCTGCTCTAAATGTCCCCACTGACTTGCACAAAGACGGGTGAAATTCTGGACTAAAAGTAGAAAAGATTTTCACAGACACACACACACACACACACACACACACACAACTTTCTATTGAGCAGCATCCAAGAACTGACTCCAAGATATTACACGAGGAGGAATATTAGGCTTATATTTTTTTGTTTTGTTTTGTTTTGATGTTGTTTGGGTTTTTGGTTTTGTTTTGTTTGCTTTTTCTTTTTTTCTGGGGATTGAGCACAGAGCCTTCTTAATGAGCTACATCTTCGGGCCTTTTGTTATTTTGTTTTGTTCTGTTCTGAGACAAGGTCTTGCTAAGTTACTAAATTGCCCAGGTTGGACTTAAATTTGAAGTCCTCCAGCCTCAGCCTTCCTGCATGATGAGATTACAGGTGTGTACCACCATGTCTGGCTGCTCTTTCCTTTTGTATGTTCCTGGGCTGCATACATGTGTCTGTGAGTGTTTACAAGAGCTAGCTACTGCTTTTGCTTCTATACTGTCTTATCATGTTTTATCATAGCCTCCCATGTTTCACAGAGTTTGCTATATTTGTGTTTAATTCATTAACTAAATTCAATCTATCTATCTATATATATATCTTCCCCAGTTTCCATTTATGTACTTTCCCCATCTCTTCTTTCTTTACTTCCCTTCTCATACCTTCTCAAATCTCCCTTACCTTCCCCTTCTTTTCCTTTATATAAATATCATCATTAAAACCCATTTCTCCTTTCTCTTTGTATGTGTGTGTGGGAAGCATATGTGGGTATATAAGTGTGTTAGAGGGTTGTTACTGTCTTTGCTTCTAGAGTGTCTTACCTTGTTTTGTCATGCCCTCCCATACCAAGGTTTTTTTTTATTGGGTTTTCTAATTGTGTTTCTGCTAGATTATTAACTGGATTCTATCTCTCTATATCTTCTCTTACTTTCCATTTATATTCCATTCTCTATTCTTTCTTTCTTTCTCCTCACATAAACTCTTAAGCATTCTCTGCCTCCCTTTCTTTCCTGGTATATAAATATTTTTCACTAAAACCTATTTTGTTTCTCTTTTCCTATTTCTCTTTCCTTTATTCTTAATTTCCTATCTTTTCTTTTATCTTTCTTTTTCCCTAACTATCCTACATTATTACTTTTCTTTATCCTCCTGGTAAATGAAACAGTAGAGATCTTTTTAAAACAAGTTTTAAATGATATGTTGATATGTAATTGGTTCTCTGAATGTTGAGAATACTGGTAGTTTTGCTCTCCACGCAATGCAATCCTAGGGATTGAATCTGGCAGTTTGAGTAGGTTGAGTAGATGCTTTCACACGAAGTCACACCCAAAGCAAAGGTCACATCACAGAAAGAAAGCTACTTATTGAAGAGGTCTGCACACAATAATGGAAGAGATTTCTGTCCCAACTGATCTACAAACATTAACAACAATAGCAACAACAACAACAACACAAAGAATCATGAGGGAAAAAAGGCATAAAAATGCCTCCAAAAATTCATAGCTCATCCCACAGATACTGAAGTGGATAAAATTCCAGAAAAAGAATTTTGAAAAATGATAGACAAGGCTGGTATACAGGTCAGTATACCGCTGGAGACTCCCTGTCACATGAACACCAGCAGGCCGTGCCCCAACTGAGTCCCCTGGTCACATGGACACCACACTGACCTTAGATGTTGATCTAGCTTGCACCGTGAAAGGTGACAGATTAACTGCTACCACAGATTGTCATTTGCAAAGCTGTGTTTGATGCTGATTGTGTCAATTGGGCTAAAGTGTTGTGATTGATCTCATCAGTTGTCCTCCCTGGCAAACTGAAAATGAGATTGCCTAAGAGTCATTAGAGACTCAAAGCCTAAAAAGTCCAGCTATACCTGGAAGATAGCTATGAGAAGCAAGCACTCCATAGGGGCTCTAAACACCAGTAATAAAGATACGCAAAATAAGAAATATTGGAGTATCAGCCCAGGAATTAAAGCAAAAAACAGCACCAACAACAGAATTAAAAATGAGAAGACACCTTAGTAGGACACAAACACAGACTTCTAGCTCACCGAAGGCAAATTCTGTGGGAACCAAGGTGGAAATATATGACAATCAACCACCTGGACACCCTGAACTGATAGCACAGGAAGCAACAAAACAGATGAATGAGGCTCTAGAAAAATGCAAAAGAGGAATAATTTCCCAGATAACTACAGAGCTGGTGAGCAGAATGAAAGACATGATTAGAGGCTCTAGAAGAGAAACAGATGAAAAACAGACCAGCTCAGAACCATGCTGGAAGCTGTGAATGCCCAGCATAAGAAAGAAATGGAAACCACGATTGCCCGACACAGGAAAGAAATAGAGTTCTTGAAACAGATTCAAACACATATCCAGGAGATTAAAAACTCCACTGAAAGTATTCAGAGTAGATTGAGCCAAGGTGAAGATAGACTATCAGATACAGAAGACAAGATTGCAGTTAGTGACCATGAAAACAGAGATTTCTTCAAAATAGTAAGAGACAATGAGAAATCAATCCAGCAGTGGCTAGATGATGCAAAGAAGAATAATAAAAGACTGATAGAAGTGCACGAAAAAACAGGAGAAAGTACAAATGACATAAAAAAAAACTGGTCACAGAAGTAATAGTAGAAAAAAAATTCCCAAACAGAGGTAGAGGATTTGACATACAGATAAGTGAGGCATAGAGGACCCCAGCTAGCCACAATAAAAAAAGCTGCACCTAGACATATAATAGTCAAGATTCCAGAGAGCCAACAGAAGAACAAAATCCTATAAGCAGTTAGAGAGAAGAAACAAATCACATACAAAGGAAAGCCCATCAGAATCACAGCAGACTTTTCAACACAAACCCTCAAGTCAAGGAGAGCCTGGAATGAAGGATTTCAAGCCCTAAAAGAAAACAACTTCCAACCTAGACTGTTGTATCCTGCAAAATTATCTTTCAAAATGGATGGGGAAATTAGATACTTCCATGACAAAGAACACCTGAGAAATTTCACGAACACCAAACCACTCCAAACAATTCTAAACAATATCCTAGAGAAAGACAATGAAGGTCGCAACTCCATGAGTCCCAACAGAGCAAAGCCACCAGGCAAGGCAAGAAACTAAAGAGAAAGAGGAAGAAGTAAAAAATAAAAGAGCCAGCAACAGTAAGACATCATGACAAGGATGAGTCAATATCTATCAATTATAAGCATTAATGTTAATGGCCTCAACTCACCAATCAAAAGAAATAGACTGGCAGAATGGACTAAGAAGCAAAATCCAACAATATGCTGTATAGAAGAAACACACCTAATTCAAAAAGACATTCATAAACTGAAAGTAAAAGGATGGAAAACATTTCTCCATGCTACAGGAACCTGGAAAAAAGCAGGGGTAGCAATCTTATTTGCAGACAAAGTAGATTTCAAACCAAAACTAATCAAGAGAGAAAAAGATG
>NW_004624903.1:3148349-3179548 GCF_000247695.1 Heterocephalus glaber
GAAACATTAATGAGGAAACATCACAGTTATAATCCACTATAGATCAAATGGACTTAAAAGATCTGCATATAGTGTTTCATCCAACAAACAGAATAAAACATCTTTTTTTTTTTTTTTTTTTTTTTTTGGTACTGGGGGTATTGAACTCAGGACCTTGCACTTTCAAGGCAGGCGCAGTCCCACTGAGATAAACCCAAGAATACACATTCTTTTTAGCAGCCCACAGAGCTTTCTAAAACACAGACAAAAATTTAGGTCATAAAGAAAGTCTCAATAAATACAAAGGAATCCTGGGCATGGTGGTGCACACTTGCAATCTCAGCACTTGGGAGGCTGAGACAGGAGGATTGCTGTGAGTTTGAAGCAAACCTATGCTACATAGTGAATTCAAGGGCAGACTGAACAATATAGTGAGATCTTGTCTCAAAAAAGCAAAAAAAAGGAATTGAGATAATTTCATACATCTTGTCAGATCATAATTGAACGAAACTGAAATTCAACAGTCTGTTGAACAATCAATGAGTCACTGAAGAAATCACAGGAGGAATTAAAAAATTCCTAGTACCAAACAAGAATGAAAACACAACATACCGGAATCCATGAGACACCAATGAAAGCAGTTCTAAGTGGGATGTTTACAGTTATGAGTGCATACATTAGAAAAAAGAGCAATCATAAATACATAAGCCCGTTGTACATCTCAAGGTCTTAGAACTAAAAGAACAAGTCAAACTCCAACCAGTGGGAAGAAAAACTGAAGATCAGAGTGGAAATGAAAGAAATTGAAACTAAAAAAATAAAATACAAAGGATCAGAGTTGGTTCTTGGAAAAGATAAACAAGATTGATGAACCGCTGTGGAAATCATTATGGCGATACCTCAACAAACTAAAAGTAGAAATAATATTTGGTCCAGCCATACCTCTACTGGGTATATTCCCTAAAAATTAAAGGTAGCATACTATAGACATACATGCATACTCGTGTTTATAGAATCCCTATTTACAATAGCTAAGCTGTGGAAATACCGATACCTGTCAATGGATGAATGAACAAAGAAAATGTGGTATGTATACACAGTTAAATATTTCTCAGCAATAAAGTAGAAGGAACTTTTACCATCTGCAGGAAAATGAGTGTGACTATAGGTCACTATGTTAAGCGAAAGATGTCAGGCTCAGAAAGTTAAATATCTCATGGCTTCCCTTATAGGAGAAACCTAAATAAATAAATGAGAGACTACAGGAAGCAAAAAGATATATTTTTGGAGAGGTGAAAGGGGCTCAGTGTTTCAGGAGGAGGACAGGGAGAGAGGGACAATGAGATAGAAATTAAGCAAGATAGGTTAAATACCTGTGTAAGTTTCCCAAACTGAATCTCACCTCTCTGTATTACTAACATGCTCTTACAAAAAATTAGCACCAAAGAAAAAAATGGCCCAACAATTGATGGGCAAATGAATTGAGCAGACTTCTTAACAAACAAACAAATGAACAAGAATCACAAGTGGCCAATATAAATATATGAAAAAATGGTTTTAGTCATTTGTGAAATGCCAATCAAAACTATCTTGAGATTCCATGTCATCCCTGTCAGAATGGCGATCATCAAGAATACAAAACCAATACATGCTGGCAACAATGTAGGAAAAAAGAAACCCTTCTACACTGTTGGTGGGAATGTAAATTAATGCAACTACTGTGAAAATCAGTATGGAGGATCCTAAAAAATACTAAAATATAGAACTATAATTCGATCCCAGTGATTCCTCTCCTTGGTTCATACCCAAAGAAATTAAAATCAGCATGCTATACAGATACCCGCATATCTATGATATGTTTAGTGTGGCACAATCGGCAGTATTCAAGGTATAAAATCAGCCTAAGTGCCCATCAACAAATGAACAGATAAAACATATGCGTTAATATACACAATGGAGTATTATTTTGCCACAATAAAGAATCAAATTATGTCATTTGAAAGAAAATGGATGGAACTGGAAATCATCGTGGTGTGTGAAATAAGCCAGGCTCAAAAAGACAAGGGGCGAATGTTTTCCCAAATACACAGACTCTAAAACATGATATGAATGTACAAGGGACAGCGCAACTAGTAAGAGAACTTGAACAAAGAGAAGGAAGTGGATGTGCAAGGAAGGGTAAAGGGGATGGGTATGATCAAACTGTGTTATGTGCATGTATGGAAGTAAAAAATAATTTAAAACATTTTTAAAGTTTGGAGAAGATAAAATGTATCTCCACGAAAGGAAACCAATTAAATACAAGATTGTTTTATAAGAAATTAAGGACAGAATACCTACAAGACAGAAATCAAATAGCAAGTTAGCAAGAATAAGTGTATCCCAACTAATAATTGCTTGAAGTTTAAATGGATTAAAATCTTTAATCAAAGGATATAGGTTCACAGAATGAATAAAATACAGGATCCAACTATATGCCATCTACACGAGATCTACTTTAGATCTAAAGATATGTGTAGGCTGCAAGCGAATGTATGCAAAAAGATGTTCCATGTGAACAGTAACCAAAGAGACTAGTGGTGGCTATTCCAGCATCAGTCAAATTAAACTTTAAACAAAAAAGTCACCAGAGACAAAGAAACATGTTATATAATGATTAAAGAGTGAATTCACCAGGAAAATATAACAATTACAAGTATACATGGACCTAATATCTGAAATCCCATCCATAAGATGCAAATATTGACAGAATTAAGGGAGAATTAGACAGCAACACAATTAAATTAGGAGACTGCAGTGTCACACTTTCAATAATAAAACAACAAGACAGAAGATAAATAAGAAAATAAAGGATTTGAGCACTATGAACCAATTGGATTTAACAAACATATGTACAACAATTTTCTCAATAATACCACAACACACATTTTTCTCAAGTGCTCGTGGAACAGTTCCCATGGTATACCACATGTTAGGCTACAAAACAAGTCTTAATAAGCGTCAGAACATTGAAATCTAACAAAGTATCTTTTGCAGGCTGTAATGGAGCTAGAAATGAAAAGTAAAAGAAAACCTGGAAAATTTGCAAATTTCTGAAAATTGTCACACTCTTGAATATTCAATATTTCAAAGAACAAATTACAGGGTAAAATAGTAAGTGTCTTGAGATAAATGAAAATAAAATATAACAAAATAAAATTTGGGGGAATGCCATATATGTAGTTTTTAAATTTTTTCATTGAGTTTATTGGTACATTTAGGTATACCTTGTGATCACATTCATCACTGAGAATTTGTACCTGTACAGGATATATCTTGATTCTTATTTTTTCCCATTCCCCTGCCCTCCCTTCAATCCATCCACCACCCTATATAATAAGCTTTGTTTCCATTTTTTCCTTCTTACTTTCAACTTTTTTCTTTCCCTTCTTTCCTCCCCCCCCCACCCCAGTTCCCGTAGTTGTAAGAGGAAAATTTATAACAGGAAACATCTCGTTAGAAAGAGAATGATCTTGAATCAAGAATCTAAATTTACCCTTTGAGTGGTTAACTAAAAGGATAAAACTAAATCCAAATCTAGAAAAAGGAGGAAAATAGAAAGATTAGGTCAGGAAAAAACCAAAATAAGGGATAAAAATTACAGGATATCAGTGAAACCAAGTGTTGATTCTTAAATACGATCAACAAAATTGCCAAAACTTTGGCCAGACTAAGAAAAAAACCCAATATACAAATGAGTAGCATCAGAAATAAGACATATTACAACTGGTTTTAGGAGGATTAAAAGGATTATAAAAGAGTATTATGAACAATTGTATGCCAATTTATTCGATTACCTAGATTAAATAGAAAAATTCGTAGAAACACTCTACCTAGTAAAACGGAATCATAAAGAAATAGAAAATCACAGTGGGCTTGTAACTAATAAGGATACCAAATCAGTAATACAAAACCTCCTAACAGTGAAAAGTCGGGGACCGATGGTTAATTCTACGTTTAGAGACCAGTAATACCAACTCTTCTCAAACTCTTTGAAAAAAGTGAAGAGGAATGAAAATTCCCAAACTCATTCTATGAAGTCAGCATTACCTTATTAATAAACCCTGACAAAGCCATCACAAGAAAAGAAAGCTACGGACTAGTATCCCGTTATGAATGTTGCCGCAAAAATCATCAACAAAATACTAGCAAACAAAAATCAGCAGCATATTGGGCCTGGGATTTAGCTCAGTGGTTCTGCTACCTGCCTTGCAAGTGTAAGGTCTGGAGTTCGATCCCTGGTACAGAAAAAAAAAAAATCAACAGCATGTTAAAAGATTTTACATGATAACCAAATAAGATTTCATTATTGTGTGAAAGAAAGTCAGTTATACAAAGTGAAGTCAAACCAATTAAATGAATCAGGAGACCATAGGGAAAAACGCTCAGGTTGCATAAGCCTATTTCAAAAACTGTCTCACAAGGCCAATCCAAAACTGCAAAGGCCTAACCCTAATTCCAAGATTCCAAGTCCCACCTACCAACTATGTACACTCACCGATCAGAACTCATCAGATCTTATAAGGCGCTATCAGTACCAATGAATTTTCTTTCAAAACAACTTGCATAGCTTCATTTTTCTCCAAGAAAATGCTAGCTTTTTCTTTTGATTTCCAGGCATACCAAGGTCACCCTGGCCTCTCTTTGTGTCCTGAATGGAAATTTTACTTCTTGTATATTCCCAAATAAATAATTTGCTTGGAGATTTGTCTCTGCATTGTTCCCAGTGATGGAGATTGTACTCAAGGCCTTGCCCATGCTAGTAAATGCTCTACCAATGAGCTCAACCCCAGGCCTCTGCATATTTTTAATTTGACAACTACAATGCAAGGGTTGATCACATATGAAAATGAATGCTATATATGACATTACCAGAATTAAAGGGGAAATGCATGATCATCTTAATCAATGTAGGAAAATATTTCACAAAACTCAATGCCCTTTCGTGACAAAAATAGTGAACATGCTCAGAACAGAAAAAATATCACAATAACAAAAATCATATATTTAGAAGCCCACAGCAAACATGTTACTTGTTTGGTAAAGTTTTCTTCTGAGAAAAGGAATAAGATAAAAATGTCGTTTTCCCACTTACATTCAATGTAACCCTGGGAATCCAAACTATTATAGTTTTGTTTGAAAAAAAAAGCATAGAAAATGGAAAGAAAGATATAAAATTATTCCTGTTCACAGATGGAAAAATCATATGTAGAGAAAACTAAAGATTCCATAAAACTGCTACAATTAATAAACCAATCAGCAAATTTCAGAATACAAAATCAACACACAAAACAACCGCGTTTCTGTACACTCACAAACAATTGTAAAAGGATATAAGAGAACAGTTCTATTTGAAATAGCATAAAAAAATATTTGGAAAATGTGAGAAGTTTTCCTTTTTCTGGAACAAGATAGCCAGAGGAGTTAGGCAAGAGAAAAGAATAAAAAATGTACAAGTGGAAAAGGAGGTAGTCGAATTATCCCTGTTTGCAGGTTATATGATTCTATGCGTAGGCAAACCCAAAGACTCTACAAAAATACCATTAGATCTGACAAGTGAATCCAGTAGACTTGCAGGATATAGCATTAATAATGTTTTTATGTACTAGTTTTTATGCGGTCGGCAAATAATCATGAAAGCAATTCCATTCACGGTAGCTACAAAAAATTCCTGTGATAATTTTTCCCAAGGAAGTGAGAGACCTCTACAATGAAAGTTAGGAGACATCTAATGAAGGACATTGAAGAGGGTGCACAAAAAATAGAAAGACCTCATGTGGCCATACATGGAAATAATTAATACTGCTAAATGTCCATACTTTGCAACATGATTTAGGGATTCAATATAATCTTCATCAAAATCCTAATGACATCGTTCACAGAACTAGAAAAAAACCAGCCTAATATTCATATGGAAGCTCAAAAGATCCTGTGTATCCAAAGCAGTCTCCAGCAAAAAGAGCAAAGCTGAGATGTTAGAATACCTAGTCTCAAGACAGGCTACAGAGCTATAGTCACCAAAATAGCATAACATTGGTATAAAAACAGACACATAGCCCAGAGGAACAGAAGAAGAGATAACCCAGAAATAAATGTATGCATCGACATGCAATTAGTTCTCAACAAAGGCACCCAAAATATATTTTGTAAGTATTGGAAAAGGGTCACATCTTGAATAAATGATGTTGGGAAAACTGGATATCCATATGCAAAAGATTGAAGGGGCAGGGGGACTAAAAATATTCAAGATGTGATATGTGCATGTATCAATAAATCAAAACTGAAAGTAATCACAATGCACCGCAGTCATATACCAGTAAAGAAACTTTCTTGAGACAGTGTCTCGCCATGTAGCTCAGGCTGGCTCCAAACTCACTATGCAGCCCTGGCTGGCCTTAAACTTGTGGCAAGCCTCCTGCCTCAGCCTCCCAAGCTCTGGGATCACAGACATGTACCACCACACTCACCAATAAAAAAAAAAATTTAACAAGAGAAACAACTTGACCTCTGTCTCTCGTAAGATACTAAATCAACTCAAAATGGATCAAAGACCTTACTGTGAGACCTGAAACTATGAAACACAAGAAGAAAACATAGAACACTTAAAGACATCGTCATAGTACCCCCAAATCACGGACAAAAAAAAGCAAAAATAGACAAATAGGATTACATCAAACTGAGTAGCTTCTGCACAGTAAGGGAAATGATCAAAAGAGTAAAGAGACAACCTACACAATGGGGGAAAATTTTTGGCAAACTATTCATCTGATAAAGGGTTAGTATCGAGAAAATATAAGGAACTCAAATATGTTGATAGCAGCCAAAAACCCAATTTAAAAATGAGAAAAGGATTTGAATACACGTTTCTCAACAGAAGAAATTCAAATTCAAATGATCAACAAGTTTATGAAAAAATGTTCAACATCATTAGCCATCAGGAAAAAACACAAAGAGGTGTCATCTCATGTTATAAAATAGCAATTGCTGGTGTGAATATGGAGAAAAAGAAAAAGGAACTCTCATACTCTGATGGTGGGAGTGTAAATTAGTACAGGCATGATGGAGAACAGTGTGGATGTTAAAAAATAATCTAAACTAGATGTCCTATACAACCCAGCCATCCCACTTCTGAGTACACATCCAAAGAAAAGAAAATCAGCCAACCAAAGAGATATCTACATGCCCAGGTCTATTGTTCAACAGTGACTCAGATATGGAATCAGCCTAGGTCCCCACTAACAGAGGAATGAATTTCACATTATCTATTATACCTTTTAGTCCTTATTTACACTTTCAGGTATAACAGATAATGTGAAATAGGGAGAAAAAGTGCAAAGGGGAAGGGGAAGTGGGAGGGGGAGGGGGAGGGGAAAAGAAAGAAGGGAATGGAATTAACGTGAGAAAAAGAAAAAATGGAAACAAAGTCTTTGTAGATAGGGAGGGGTGGAGGGGTTGAAGGGAGGGCAGGGGAAGGGGGAAAAATAAGAACCAAGATGGATTATGTAAAGGTGCAAATTTCCAATGATGAATGTCATTATACTGCATACCGTAAATGTACCAATAAAATTAATTTAAAAAAACAGATGAATGAATAAGGAAAACGTGGCATACAGTGGAATACCATTGAGCTGTAAAGAATGAAATCCTGTCGTTTCAACAAAATATTTGGCAACGAAGGACACTGTGTTCAGTGAAATAAGTCAGACCCAGGAAAAACAAATATTGCAAGGTTTTCATATGTGGAAGTTAGAAATATCAATCTGAATGAAGAAGAGTGATTTCTAGAGTCAAGGAAGTGGGAAGAAAGGAGGGTGGCATAAGAAGGTTGGATAATGGGTCCCAAAACACAGATAGGAGTAATAAGATCTAGGGCACTGTGAGAGTGACTTATAATTGGCAATAGCCTACTATATTTTTTAGGAATAACTAGAAGAGAGAAACTTTAAGGGATCAAACATAAAGTAATGATAAGAATTTTGAAACACGAATTACAATGATTTGACCAGTACACATTGTATGCATGTATTCAAATATCACTTTGTATGGCATAAATGCATACAATTACTACATGGTAATCAAAATGTTAAAGACAAGGTTTAAAGAGATGGAAATGTTAACTACCCTGGTTTGATCACTACATGTGGTATAAATGCATCAAACTGCCATGCTGTACCAACATAGTTTTATACAGTTGCATATCAATTTTTAAATGAAAAATAATAAACTAGGAATAAGCCTACTATGTGGGTGAAAGTCATGAACACTTAAAATTTTAAAGATTACTAAATGCAATTGAAGACACAAATAAATGAAAAGACATCTCAAGTGTATGGATGGGAGGGCTGGATATTATTTAGCTGTTAATATTACCCAAAGAGATTTTCGATCAATATAATCCACCTTGCCTTTTCTTTTTGTTTGTTGTTACTGTTTTTTTCAGAAATAGATAAGCTCATCGTAAATTTCTCAAGAACTCCAAAGAGTAAAACATCTTCTATAAAAGAAGAATAAAAGTGGACATCTCATACTTTGTAATCTTAAAAATTATTAAAACATCACAATGATCCAAACAATGTGGTACTGACATAGACATATAGACCAGTGAAATACAGATCCCAGAAATATTACCTCACATATATGGTCAAACAAATTTTAACCCAGGTTCAATGACAATCCAATGAGAAAGGGGCAGTATTTTCAGTCACTGGTACAGGAAAAACTAGATAAACACATTAAAAAAAATAAAGTTGGGCCTTTACTTCACATCATATAGAAAAGTTAACTCAAAGTTTATCAAACACCTAAATGTAATATGTAAAATTACATATAAAAAGTAAACTCTTAAAGAAGATATAGAGGGAAAACCTTGTCACGTTGGATTTGGAATAGACTTTCTGTATATGATACAAAAAACACAAATAAAAACAAAGAAAGCAACCAAAGGCTACAGAGGAAAATTAGATAAATTAGACTATACCTAAATAGAAAATGTGTGCAGGAAAGGACACAGTCAATACAATGAAAATTCAACTCTCAAAGTGGGAGAAAATATTTACAAAAATTATGAGATGTGATCGAATATTCAGTGAATGCTGCTGCCGAGTGCCCCCAACAGAAAGGCAGGTTCGTAAAAAACACTATGTTGTGTCCTCATCCATCTTATTACCTGCATATGGCATCCTGCGACTTCTGACTCTTCCCCAAAGTCAAAATGACCAGGAAAGGTAAAAGTTTTGAATCTGTTCAGGACACAGAAGCAGCCACAATAACATAAGTAAAGTCAGTTGTAATAGAGGACCTCGAGAACTGCTTGAGAAAGTGGCAAGAATGATGTATTAAGTGTGTTCGAAGAGGGGTAGGGGAGTATATTGAAGGAGATTAATGGCAACGTGTCTTTTACTGTAATAAAAAATTTAAAACTTCATCATATTTTTCCATCATACTTCGCTTGTTAGGCAGCATTTCATCCCTGTGACCAAGTAACTGGGAAAAACAACTTAGTGGAAAAAGGTTTATTTTGGCTCACAGTTTCAAAGATTTCAGTCCACAGTGAGCTAGATTCATTGCGTGTAGGCCTGCTGGGAAGTAGAAACGTCATGGCAGAAGAGCATGGTGGAGGAAAGCTGTTGACTTCAGGGCAGCCCGGAAATAGAGAGAGTGAGAGAGCCAGCGAGGGAGGGGCCAGGATCACGATAGAGTCCCCCAAAGACTTGGCCCCATGACCCAGTTCCTTCGACTAAGCCCTACCTCCTAAGGTTCTGCAACCTTCCAATAGCGGCATCAAATTACGACCCCATCAGTGAATTGATTCATTGATGAATTTAGAGCCCTCCTGGTCCAATCCAATCACCTCGTGCAAGAAAGCCCCATCTTTGAACACAGGAGACTTTGGGGGGATATTTTAGATCCAAACCATAGCAACATAGTAATGCTCATTGTCAAAAATTTGATTTGGATCCTTTCTCCATCTTCCACATCTTGACTTAGCTTCAAAAAAGATAAATCAAGTTGAACAGTTTTTGTAACTATTACTGTTGATCTCCTCTAATTCAAACATTTGTACAGGTCCAGTTCACTTTCCGTTGAGTCTTCTCCTCAACACTGTCATGGTCTCCTACTTCTCTGTACACCTGCTAAGTCTTGGTTGCGTTCCAAGACATTTTATATTTTATATTGTTGAAAGATGGATATTTTTGCATTCTTATAATTTTCCTTGAGCTTTATCCTAGGATGCCACTGTGAGTGTAAATGATTACATCATTCTGTGTCTTGGTTTTAAGATTTACCAGGTGAGACTCAAAGCTGTGTTTATTCTAGAGACTATTATTCTCCACTAGATAGGGATGATCCTTCTCAGGATTTTGTACGTGGCCCCGAAAATTATCATATTTTCCATTCTGCATTGTGAGCACAGACACCATTCTTGGCCTTCTTTGAACACCAGGTACTGGTACCACAAATCCTTTGGGATGTTTCTTGCCCACCCACCTAGCATAGTTTCCAGGTATTCTTCTGCTGATCAGTACTACGAAGAACACTGAATAGCAATGTCTCAGGTGTTCATTTCTGTAGATTGTCATTTTATTAGCTAGCGTTTGCTGAAGACTTTCTTACTCTAGGTTTGTGCTGAGGATGTCGATTTAGTTAATACAATAACCTCAAAATAGAGCATTGTTGTTACTATTACTATGAATACTGTCATTTTACAGATGAAGAAACCAAAATGGAGAGAACTTAACTTAAGGACACACTCGCAAAATAAACAATGAAACAGGAATTTGAACCCAGTTTAATGGCAGAGATTAAATTGAAAATGGAAACCAACATGTTGTAGAATACTTAGCAGCACAACCCGGATGCAAGTTGATGATACAGCTATAATTCTGATATCTCAGCCTCACAAGCCATTCAGAATCTGCTGCACATCCCAATGCCTCCCCCAGTCTAGGGCTAAAGAAGTAGGAGTGGCAAATGGGACAAAATAAAGAGAAGATGTGCATAATGCTCTAGTTCTCACAAATTGCTATCATCCTTTCTGTGCCTTGGGACCTCTTTGTTTCTCATGTTTCTGAGATGGTGCCCAATTTTTCTAATAGACTCAAGAGTCTCGCACCAATGTTGCTGTCCTGTCAGTACTCACGCTGCCCGGAGCTATCCTGTCGAGTAGTTTCTTGTGCAAGAAGCGAAAAGCTCCAAGAGGTGTAAACAGTTTTGTCTGGGGCCACCAGGGCTGACCGCACTGTAACGCTGAAGAAGCTCTTCTCCTAAGCAATTATATGCCCCAGAAAATGTGCTCACATGCTGCTCCCACTTCTCACGTCCAGACAAGCTGCCTCTCCAGACATCTGTTGTCTGCTTTGGTTTTCACGTAAGTATTCGATACCAACTCCCCAACCAAACCGAAAAACCTGTAAAATTCTTGGGAGGATACATCTTCCCTGCTCCCTGCCTGGAGTGACATATTGGCTCTCCAAAACATTTGACGAGAGCACTCTGGTAAATTCTCTGGTTTGGGTTTTCAGAGACACTCCAAATAGGAATGATCTATGTATACGGTATTTTCCCAGAACACACCTGGAACAGGAGAGGAGTCGGAACACAAGCCAGAGTGTGTGCCTCCACATCTGTAAAATATTACTGTTTGACCTGGTCACCTCTTTTGCTAGGGGCAGAATCTCAATTTTTCACTGGTTCGCTTTTAAACCCTGAATGATGGCCTCTGCTATGGCCATTTATCTTCAGCTATGAGGCTGGCAACACCTTCCAGAACATTGCTGCACCAGCACAGGCCAATTTTAACCAGAGTTTCCCCTGTTGGGTAACTTGAGACCAGCAGCTGTCACCAAGCCTCATGTCTATGTTATTCTCAGGTACTGCCGCTACTGCAGGAAGAGCCGGTTATTTTCCCCTCCTTTCTCGTCCATACTCAGCCCAGCTCGACTCTTTCTTGAATGCAATCTGCCTTTTGTTTCATGCTTTAACAGCTCTCCCCTGTATCTTCATTGTTTTGCCGGTGTTCACTCCAGCTCTTTGTCTTAATCGGAGCAAGAGGAGATAGCTAGGTGCCATTTCCTATTTTTGCCAAATTCACCTAAAGACCATTGCCTTGTAGCATTTTCCAATAGGGAATTCTTTTGTGGTCATACCCCATGTCCCCTAAGGACCTAGGGACAGATACAGCATTCTCTTAGCCAGATTAATATAACAGAGCAGTTGAGTGCTCTAGGTCTATAGTGTCAGATTTGTGTTCAGATTCTGATGTTTTCCACTTACTATCTGTATGACCTGGGCAAGGGAATTCACCTAAGTCTGTTTCCTCATTTATAAACAGGGATAATAAACCTGATTACTATGATGCTTGAGATGCTCAAACTTAAGCGAGGTGACATGCACTGTCTAACGTTTGGTGCTACCAGACAGGAACCCTCTACAAGTTATGTTACTATTATTATTTGTTGTTACGTCCGGATGATGACTTTTCCACCCAACTGGAAAAACTTCTCCTCCACTGACATAGATCATTCCTGACAGCTACCAAGATTCTCAACAGAACAGAAGCAAGGAACTGTACTAAGATGCAGAAGAGAGAATGTGGCTAGAGGGCAAAGGAGTGTCTGAGTTTCCCTCTGCTGGGGCATCACCGTGTGGTACAACTAGAAATGCAGTGCTGCCCATGTGGGAAGAAGCTGTGCTTCCAAGAGGAGAGTTACAAGACATCTGCTTGAAAAGTAGTAAAAGAAGCCATGAGCACATGTACGATAAACCAGGAAAAGAAAGAGGTGAGGGGCAGGAGATTGTAAAGACTGCCGTTAAAATAGAATGTGGCTTTAGCGAGCATCTAGTGACTGGGAGGCCACAGGAAATAATTCAACGGCAAAGACAAGTGAGTATGCATTCGGGCCGAGGAAGACCACAGTAGCTTCTTTTCCCATCCCTCCCACCCCTTCCCTTCTATTTTCTCCCTTTCCCCTTCCCTTTCTCCTTCTTTTATAATTATCCATCCATCCTACTATCCATCCTTCCACTCTTTTGGCTGTCTGTCAGACACTCACTCACCACTGGTACTGGGGACAAAGAGAAATTAGTCAGCCACAGTCTCTGTCCTGAAGAACATTTGAGCCCGAGGGATAGGGGAGACTGGGGAACAAGCACACAGATGTTTATGTCAATGCCCTCCTGCCAACAATCGCCAGGAACACATCTGTATCTCAACAAAGTTGGATGTGTTTCTCATTGTGAAAAGGAAGGATGCACCCCGGGGGGAACTGTGGAGATGGTTAGCAGGGTGTAAGAAAGGACTTATAGGATTTGGGCACAGTCAGACCTCACCTCAGAGTGGATGCTGTTAGCGGGTAGGGGCCATCCTATGACTAAGATGGTATATTTGATCTAGAAGGAAGGAAGAATAACACAAGCCTAGAGCTATAAGTGCAAAAGAAGCAGTAAACAATGATTGTAGCTGGGAGGAGGGGATGTTCTCTATTTTGGTTGTTTTGCACAGTGACGTTAGGAAGCAGTCGTGTCTCTTATGTCTCACATCTTCACGGTGATAGATTGACCTTGTCTGATGTTATAACTCTGTGAGTTTGTTTGGTTTCAGTAGAAAAACACCACCCCTTAGCTGCAAGTATCCAGGCAGCTACTAACAAAAGCAAAACCTGGCAGTAAGTGTCAGGCCACGTTCCAGAAAATAGGGATCCATGTTTTCGTTCTTGGTCCCTGCTCTTAGGTGAGGAAAGGTAAAGTTAAGCTGCAGGACATATTACTCCATGATATCCAGTTTTTCACCATTGCTGGGATTTTGCTAATGAAGATCAAGAGGGTTTTCAGAGAACATAGGCTGTGGTTGGACTGGTGTTAATCTCTCCTGTTCCTTCTGGTGTAGCTGTTGAGTCATTTGGTATGAAAATGGCCGTGCAGCTGCATTTTGGATTCTAGATAGGAAAGGCTGGAAAACTGCAATGCAAGCAAAAGACAGAAATGAAATGATTGTGAGCCCTCGTCACAGGCCTCCAAGCCAGGAGGTCCACATTATAAAGCCTAGGCAAGGAAAATACGTCTCAAAATCCAACTGGATCTGCCTTAGAATTCCAGGTTATTTTTTTCTTTTTCTTTTTATTAGTGCATGTTTGCAGTACGCAATGATGGCATTCGTCGTAGGGAAGCGGTACAGACTCTTTATTTCCTTTTAGCCTACCACAGACTGTTTTACTTGCTCTGTGATATTTATGTACATATATCAAGAAGTGTTTACTACAGCATGAACTCTCTAAGATAAAAAGATGGCTAAGAGGAAATCAAGGGCTATGTGCTTGCCCATGTCAACTCCAGCTAATGGATTTAGAGTAGGTTTTTAGGCTTCTACAGCTGACATTGTGTCCTTTATAGGTTTCAGTAGGCTCAGAGAAATGTTGGAGACCACGCTCTCCACTTGTACTATTTGAACTGTGGGAAATAAGAGGGAGTCAGTTGTCTCTCCTGGAAATACCCCCAGGCAGCCATAATCAGCATTTTTTCAAAGTTTCTGGGATTTCTGCCCACTGCAGCACACCCTGCCACCGGAAAAACAGCAGCTTGAACCATCTGCAAGTCGCTATCAGTTCTCTGGAATTCTCAGGATATGAGGAGGAGGATAAGGCTCAGCTTGTCATCCAAATAAGAACTACCCCAGTGGGATAAAGACTCTACCGGGATATGAGTATCACACACCACAGAAGGCCTAAACTAATATTTCGTATCTGAAGGTGGTCAAATGCCTTGAAGGGAGCCAAAGTTACTTCATGCAAAATAGTTTCCATGCCTCTGATTTCGACAAATATTTATTCCCATGCTTCAGGGTCTAGATTTTTCTGATAAGGCTATAAAGATCTAAAATTCATAGGCAGCGACAAAGACATCATATAGCCAAGGCAATCCTGAGCAAAATATGACACAGAGCCATAGTAACAAAAGCAACATGGTGCAGACGGGCCCATAGACCAAAGGAATAGAAGACAGGATGCGTTCAGCTATAGCTATCTGACTCTCGACAGAGATGCCAAAACCATATGTTGGAGAAAAGACAGCCTCTTTAACCCACGGTGCTGGAAAAACTAAATATCCATACATAAAAGATTGAAACTAGATCCTTATCTCTAACTGTCTGTGAAAAACAACTCAAAATGGAGTTGAAAAATCAATTCAAAGATGTAAATGTAAGACCTGAAACTTAGAAACGTCTGGAAGAAAGTATGGGGAAACCTTTAAGACCCAGGCATAAGCAATGACTTCCTGAAGAGGGCTCCAAAACCTCAGGCAGTAATAGCAAGGACTGACAAACAGGATCACGTCAAATAGAAAAACACTTCTGCACAGGGAGGGAAGGAAACAATCAACAGAGTGAAGAGTCAGTCTGCAGAATAGAAGAGAATTTTTTGCCAGCCACTTTTCCAACAGACAGTTAATATCCAGAAAAGGTAAAGAACTCTCAAAGAAGTAGCATCAAAACCCAGAAAACTCAACCAGTAATGGGCAAAGGAACTGAACAGACACTTCTCAAAAGAAGAAGAACAAATGGTGAATACATATAAGCAAAGTGTTCAACGTCTGTAGCCATTAAGGAATGTGAATCAAAGCTACACTGAATCTCCATCTTACCCCATTCAGAATGACTGTCGTCAAGCATACAAGAGGCAACAAATGCTGGCAAGGATGTGGGAGAAAAGGAACCCTCCTACACTGGATAGTGAGCACGTAAATTAGGATAGCCACCGTGGAAATCAATGTGGAGGTTCCCCAAAAGCCTAAAAATGGGACTAACACTGGTTCTATTTTCTAGTGGTATAGATCCAGCTATACCACTCCTTGGTATACACCAAAAGGAATTAAAGTCAGCATACCATAGGGATACCTGCATACTCATGTTTACCGTGGTGCAGTATACAATAGCCAAGATACGGAACCCCACCAGGTGCCCATCAACAGATGAATCCATAAACAAAATGTGCTATATATTCATGCTAGGGTATTATTCAACCGTACAAAAGAGCAAAATTTTGTCACTTGCAGAAAAATAGGTGAATCTGGAGATCAGCATGTTGAGTGGCATAAGCCAGACTCTTGAGGACAAATACTGCATGTTCTCCCTAATATGTGGAATCTTAAAAAGGATGACAAGAAAGTGGAAGAGGGACTATTATTAGACAAGACAAAGGGAAGAAGAGGGAGGAAGGGGTTTGGGGGGTGGGTAACAAGGACCACGAATGTGATGAAAATACATCGTATACACTGAAACACCTCAAAAACATGTGAAACTGGGAATGAGGTGGGGTGGGGGCAGGTGGGCAGGAATGATTAAAGTATGGGCACATACAAATCTGCGAAAATGAAACCCGTTAATCTTTATAACCAATACGTACAAATAAAAATGGAAAAAGAAAATAAAAAAGAAGAATATAAAGTTAGAATAAGGAGGGGTGGTTAAATTTTCATTAAGTCCAGTAAAATGCACTTGGATATCTAGAAGAAAATGCTCAACAACTTTAACCACAAGGGAAATCAAAAGTATATATATATATATATATATATATATATATATATATATGCACAGCGGGGAACCCTCATACACTGTTAGGGGAAATATAAACTATTGGTATAACCACTATGGAAATCAGTATGTCTGTTCCTCAACAAACTAAACATAAAAGTATCTTTTGATCCAGCTCTACCACTCCTAGGCAAATGCCTGAAGGCATTAAAGTGAGCATGCGGTAGAGGTACCTGTATACCCGACTTTATTGCTGCAAAATTCATAATAGCTGGGCTATAAGCACAGCAGAGATGAGCATCAATTGATGACTGGATAATGAAAACAGGATGTATACACAATGGAATATTATTCAGCCATAAAGGAAATGAAATCATATCATATCATATCATATCATCATATCATATCATATCAGAAAACCAGGTGGAGCTGGAGGTTATCACAGCAAGAGAAGTAAACTAGACTCAGACAAGCATCACATTTCCTCTCCTATGTGGAATCTAGAGTAAAACAGCATAAAAACTTTTTTTTTTTTTCGATACTGGGGATCGAACTCGGGACCTTGCACTTGCGAGGCAGGCGGTGGCATCACTGAGCTAAATCCCCAGCCCTAAAAAAATAAAAACAAGTCAATGTGAAAGTAGAAAGGAGATTATTAGAGAAAATTTGAATCTGGGAGACATAGAAGGGGAGGGCTGGAAGGAGGACAAGGTGACAAATATGATCGAAGTATGTTATTTACATGTATAAATAGGTCACAGTGAAACCCAATATTCTGTCAATTAATATGTACCAATAAAAAAGAGAAAAGATTGTGATGACCTCAGCAAAAGCATTTTTTTGTGTGTGAGAAGTCAAGCACCATTTTTCAAGACTGGAGATCGGGGAGGAAAACATAAATACAGGAAGGAGCTTGTAAAAGGAAACTTCCGAACTGTTTCAAGAAACGGCGATTAAATTTTGGCCAGTAAGGAAAGAGCAGAGTTTTAGATCCAGTCATCAGTTAACATCACAATAACAGAAATAGCCTGGCAAAAGAGTACAAAAGACTTTTGTTTTGTTCTTAAGTAGCAGAAAGAAACCATAACGGGCAAAAAAATAAATAAATAAAAAAGATAGATTGCAGTGTTATCCTTAAGTATTCTAGAGGGTGACAAAATCCGAAAAGCAAGACTGAGTAGTACAGTAAGGGGTGGGAAAAAAAAAAGTGCTGAAAAATCAGACTATTGATCTTATTCCCTAGTTTGGGCAGAAGTTGTACTCTTGTCAAGTAGGCAGCTGTTATAAAGTGTTAGGCAGCCAGAATATGTTCATTTCTGACAGCACTTGCTCCTGAAAAATTCCTAAGAATCCTCTTTTGAGGTTTCCTAATGGAATAGGCATCCGGTAGTTAGGACAAAATGATGTCGTCTCTCTACATGGAAAATAATGATTCCACGGACCAATATCTCACCGTTTTATTCTTGTGACAGTTATCAGGGTACCTGAGAAGGTCCTTGTCTTTGAAGTTCAAGGCAATTTTTCTCTTGCGTCATTTGCAACAGACTAACTGTCCATCTGCAGGTCATACAAAAATTGCTTAACTTCGAATACGGACATGAAGTTTGTGCTTGGTGACATATCTGGAATCACCACATGATGCATCGTGACAAATACATTAGCCTGTGGTATGGTAGAAACTAGGATTGGAAGTAATGTCCAAATAGACGGGGCAGCCTGTTATTAACTTGTGGCCCCTTGGGAGGACTGAACTTACTGTTGTCATGCCAGTGGCAAATGTTTGGTTACTGGAAGTTTGAGGATTTCTGAGAGCTTTGATAATTATAGTTGAGAATTCCTATTAGGTCTCTTGATTTTTCTTAAGTCTGTGGATGAGGAGGCCAGCGGAGTTTTGACTAAAAGGTGTAAAGTAGTTGCCAGTGAAATATGTGGCCATGTTAGTGAAGGGACAAGTTGAGATTCTCTAATTTTGGAACAGAAAATAAAGTAAGTTTAAAAGTCATGACGGCCATAGCTGCCCAGCTAAGAGAGTACACCTATGTTAAAAATGAAAAACAACAGGGCCGGGGATTTAGCTCAGTGGCGCTGTGCCTGCCTGGCAAGCTCAAGGTCCTGAGTTCGATCCCTGGTACAAAAAAATAAAAAAAGAATGAAAAACAATAATCAGAACATTTTTCATGGGTTGGTTCTGGAAGCATTTGTGTAAAAATCCACTTGGAGGTGTTCGAAGGGAGCCTTAAATGGTTTGGTTCCTGTCCGTGTCTTAGCTTTATAGCCGTGCCAGGATTGGGTCATTGGTACGTGGGAAGCGCATTGGAGATATGCTTGGCAATATCATTAAAATTATTCAACCAATGTCAGTTCAGTATATTTCTGCTACTGGGAGATATAACATGAAGCATTTTCTGTCACACTCCACTTTTGTTATGGCCATCCCTCTAGACAAAATCAAAGCATTTCAGGGTTCTAAAATTTCACACCCATTTCACAGGGGTTTCTATACAAACAGGAAAAGTATTTTGGTATTTTGAGATACAGCTGGATAAGCAAACACATTAAAGAGCGTGACAGAATGTCTCGTCTGTAGGATGCAAGCCCTTGGCAATTTTACAGGTCACATGAATGAAAAGCCAGTGTTTACTGAGGTCCCCAAGAGCTGGAAATGAGAGGGGGACTGCCTCCTACAATAAGCAAAATGATCTCTCTTTTAGGAAAGCAGGGAAAAAACTTCGTTATGAGGATTGGGTCACTTCTCCTTATAAGGCATATCTGAAATGGAAATGTTATTACATTTCACAGCATCCCTGAAAAGGCCCCAGCAACTTAAAATTGTTCCTGGTGAAATTGTGCCGATTAGGTACGAGTATGCACGTTATCATTAGGATGAGAAACCATGAAGGAAATGGGTATTCAGCTTGGAAGTTTTAGTTAAGATGGCCTGTGAAAACAATGGCCTATAAGAATATACTTGTGTAACTTGCTGTCTGGAATCTGGAGAAAGGCCAGTTGTCGCCAAGCAGGGTACAGACAATAGCAACTAAATTTGGGCAAGTGAAACTAAACAAAGCAATTTTCAGGGGCATAAAACCAAGACTGAAGAAGTCCTTACAACATTTTGAGAGGGTGACTTGTGCAATGCATGTCTAGAGGCCACTGGCCTCAGGAGTCCTTCCTAGATCCTTAGCCCCAGGACCTGGCTTGAGGACAGACTTATTGGGCATATGCCTAACCTCCCCTGCTGACTAATTATCGTACAGACAAATGACGATACACTACACAAACAGATCACAAGAACAGCTTTTCAAAGGCCAGAAAACAGTTTCCCCAAAAAACGACACCAATTTGAATGCATCAGCGAAGGAACCCCAAGAGACTTTATTTCTAGGAAAATAAAATGATGAGGGCATTCAACAAAGTGTCCAAGCTGAATTTGGTGTGAATTTTCTACCAGCTATGAGTAAGGTGGCACACTTACAAGTTTCACTTTCCCAGAATCGGTTGGCATTGTCTAGCCCTTGGTTTGTGGGACACTGGGGGTGGGGTGGGATTAAATAAGCACACTGTTATTAAATTGAACACAACACAGTGAGCATTTCAGCTGAATCCTGGGGGAAATGCCATTTGTGTAAATACTTTCCAGACAGATGTCAGCAGAAAGACAACTGTAGTGAGGAGCAGCATTGGTTTGTTCCTAGTGGTAACACAGGAGAATATCTACCATGGAAAACCCATGGAGCATCTCAGTAAGATGTTGTTTCCACTCTTTGGCTATTGCAAATAAGTCAAACTATTGAACACCCCTTATCAGTCATTGTATGGATGGATGCCATCATTTCTCTTGGGCAAATACCTAGGAGTTACATAGCAGAATCAAGCAGTAAAGGCATACGCAACTTTTCAAAAAACTGCCTAAGTAAGCCAGGTGTGGTGGCATGTGCCAGTAGTCCCAGATATCAGGAGACTGACTGAAGCAGGAAGGTCACTCGAACCCAGGAGTTTGAGTAATCTGGACAACACAGTGAGACTTTATCCCTGGGCCATTAATCCCCAGTGGTTCTCCCATTAAATAGCCTCTCTAGGTTTCCCAGTCTTTGTCAATGGTAATCCCTCAGCTCCATGTAATAAATTGAGGTTTGGTAGTCCTTTGGTGCCCAGTCATCCTCTAGGGTCACATGGCCATATGCAATGCTGGTGGTCCAGTTCCCCCCTCTTCATAACACTGAACAATTGGTGCCTTGCCCCAAAGAACAACAAGTTGGCTGAAACCAATAAAGGTGGTGCTAACTATTGGGCAAGACAATAGACCCCAGTAGAATTTCCCACATTGGTGAATGCTGTCAATCTCCTGATACAGACATATTGTGGCTCCAAGTCATGGATTCCCTACTCCGACTCCCCAGTCTGGAGCTCCTCCCTCCACACTGCATTTTGCTATCCTTTTTGGACCCACGCACAACCCACAAAGGAAGGATACCTGGACTAAGTGAAAGTGATACACTGGGATACACTGGCCATAGACGGAACAGTGATATCTCTAAAATTACTTTTCTACTTTTATGGAAAGTAGGTACTCCTACTCCCTAAATGTTTCCCCAGTTGTGATGGATCCAAAAGGTAGCTAATTTCAGGCCCTTCCTGACAGGAAATAGACATATTGGCACATAGACCTATGGCTACCACTATGTAGATCTTGTACAAAGGTGACATAGAGTCCCAAGTTCCAAGCTGGACCCAGATGGCAACATTTTAACCTAGCATGTCGAGGCTTTCTATTCCCCACCATACAATGCTGAAATCGGGACTGCCTCTCACAGCCCTAGAATGCAAATGGCCCCTAATGCTAGAAGCAGATGGGCCCCCAGTGCCCACGGAACCTGCTAAAAATTTGGAAATGTTATCATGCGGCTTTTCTCTATCACTGGTCTGGCCATGCCTGATAATGGCTGGTGGCTTGGATCTGGGACGTAGTTTCCGTGACTCAGCGCCAGTCCATCCAGGCAATATTGTACCTGTGATATGATCTCTGTGTATGGTACCACAATTCCTCTACAGCACCACAGACCAGGCACAGTACATTACACTGAACGGCCATCGGGATGAAAAAGAAATGGTGTGGACCTACATTTGTCGTACTCCCTTGAGCTATGTCCTGGATCTGGCTCAAAACTTGTACCAGCCTCGGGAGCCCATCACCACATCCCAGATGATGAGCACAGCCCAGATGTCCTCCATGTCCCACAGGAAGACCATAGCGCAGGCAACACCCTCAGTGTAGAGCCCTGAATCACACAGTCCTCCCTGCCAATTCTCCGTGTTGTATGCAATGCTGAGCACCCCAACTTAATGTCCCCACAACCAACCTAGGAGAACAAACTCCCCTCCCACTGGGGCCAAAACTCATCCCTTGTGACTCTTGAAGCAAGGTGCCCACTTAAGGCAACTTCTTACTGGAACTGGTATGTATATGATTGAAGCTACCTCTCAAGGGCTGGACCTCACACAATGCCAGGCCTGTTATCTGCTCCTATGAGCACACCGCACTGCTATTTGCCACATGCTAGCTGCCCTTAAGCTCATGAAACAAGCCCGTAAAATCATCCACACCGAACCCCTATGACTTTACCCCTTAGGTTTTGCCCTGTAATATGCACAGCCAGATCAATGGAACACTGATGTTCTCAGGCTCCTCAGTCAATGTCAGTCCCTTGTTCAAATTCACACGCCTGGGTTTGTTTTCCTGTGCCCACATAATATGACTGGATATCCCGTTTCTCCCAGATATTAAAGGAGCTGGAGTAATTAGAAGACCTGGAGGGAAACTGGGGCACATGTGGCTCTCTCCCAGGCAACGCTCACCTGGGGCCTCACCTCCCTAAACTCACTCTTAGAAACTTCACCAGCACACTGCTCACTCTGCAAGCTCACACTCCCCAGTCCCACAATGTACGGGCCGCCAGAAGTTATACATCCCTCAGCACTATCTAACAGAGGGTTCCTGTCCCTTACATATTTCCAACTCGTGTTCCCTTATGTATTTCCAACTTGCGTCCCCTCCACAACCCTCTCAACTCCCTCCCCCACCTCATCACTCTCTGCCTTCACTTTGAATATGCCTGAGTGAGTAATAAACCTCTGAATTCCTTGAGATGATTTCTGGATCCACTGTGAGCTGTACTTTGACTCGGATACACACCTATAAAGACGGGCAGCACCAGACCTGGTGGCTGCCCAAGTCTGACTGTACCTTGCCAACAGGAGAGTAAGCAAACTGTGATTACTCTTATGATGGAAAACCACTCAGCCATAAGAAAGAGCCACTGGTATACACAACAACGTGGATGAATCTCAAAACCATTATGTTGAGGCAAACGAAAGCAGAAATAAAGAGCACATCCACTGATTCAATTTACATAAAGTTCCAGAAGAGACAAAACTCATCTTTGGTGATGGAAGTAAGAAAAGTGGTTGCCTCAGATGAGAGGGTTGGAGGCTTTGAAAAGCACCCCAAGGGAACTTTCTGGGGTTGACTGACATCATCTCTCTTCTGGTCTGTGCGACAGCTACAGGGGTGAGTGCAGCTGAAAAAAATGAGCAATCTCTATCTTGTCATCTGGATTTGTGCATTTTATTGTGTGTAATTTATGCCTCCATTTACGAGCTGAAACAACCCCCTAAAAGAGTGTTACCCGAGTTTTATTTTTAATGTCATTTTCCACCTTTCATTCTCAATCTTTCTGTGTCTGTAGGTTCTTATTTTTTAAATCCAGCTGAAGAATCTCTTTTAATTGGTGATTTTTAGCAGAATTGCAATCACATTTTCCACGGTTATTTTACATTAGGATTTAGGCAGGCCGTATTATTCCCCCACCTGTAGACAACCCATAAGTCAACAATCTAGATCCCGGGAAGCTTCACTGAACAGGAGGTGGGGGATATGGACACTTGGGGATAGGATAGAGGCGTGTAGAGACTCCTCTCCCAACCAACATGAAACTGAACTTGCCAACCGAGAATTTCTCATGGATGGAACAGCAGTTCACGTAGGGTCACTCTTACACAATACTGAAAAAGAAGACTTCGAAGGGGGACTTGTCATAACATAAATTATGGATATGATGAAGATATAATAATCAGAACAGCATTGTGTTGGCTGATGACAAGATAAGGAGGTCGAGAAAAAAAAAAAAAAAGAACACAAAGGCCAGAGACAGACTCATGCATACGTGGGTCTTATGTGGGTAAGTTTAAAGTTTGTTGACACTTAGAGACAATGTTTGAAACGATGGATATTCAGTGAGAGGTGCACACTGCAAACCCCCAAAACTAATGGCCTCACTCCAAAGGGGATCACTCTTGAAAGGTTCGTGAGTATTTTTTTTATACCTAGTTCTATACATTTTTGTCAATGTATTTTTACCTATAGGAATGTATAATTTATTTTTGCTTTGTCTTACAAAGTGATAGCTAACTCTAAGGATCGCACCACCACATTTTAAAAGACAAGACTAGATTGTTTCGTGCCAGTACATACAAGCCTGCCTCCATCTTTCGACTTCCACATGGTTTTTAGTCAGAGAGTAGATATTTAAATCATTCTTCTTTATGGATATTTCTAATGTTTTCAGTTTTGCTTGTTATCATACACAATGATGGTTCCTGTGCGGGCCTCCTTGTGCATGGGGTTCAGTGGTTTTCTAGGATTAGGTTTGTCACAGTGAGCTGAAGAAAGTACAGGACATTTAGTCAAACTTGAAGTTCACACAAACCATGAATAATTGTTTAGGATTTAGTAACTGCTGGACTATAAGTGCATCCAAAATACTGCATGGGAAATACTTGCATTAAGGAACTATTTGCTAGAAATCTGAAATTCAACTTTACCTGGGCTTCCTGTATTTTATCTGGCAAACAACCGTAGGGTGAACATCTCTGAGCGAATTCTGGGGGGTTGGGGGGAGTTAAGGGCATATACATGTAAAATTTGAATAAGCATGGTCTATTTCATCGATCAACTTTTTGTCACTGTGACCAATATCTGACACACACAACTTCAAGGAAGAGGGGTTCGATTTAGTTCACAGACTCATAGGTTTCAGTCGACGGCTGGCTGGCTGCAAGGCAGAAACATGATGGCAGAAGGGCGTGGCAGTGGAAAGTTGCTCACCTCATGGCAGCCAAGAAGCAGAGCAAGAGGAGAAAGAGCCAGAAAGGAAGGGGCCAGGGGCAGCAAACAACCTTCAAAGCCACACCCCCAGTGACTTGCCTCCTCCAATTAGGTCCCACCTCCTAATAAGCCTATTAAACTAGTGAACTGGTCAATAGACCAGCCCCAATGGACGAAATTAGAGCCCTCGTGGTTAAATCACTTTTCCAAAAGTCCTACCTCTGAATGCAAGAGCCCTTTGGGAGACATTTCAGATTAAACCATAACACGGTCTTTTGCCACATTTGATATTAATCCACTTAAAACTTTTTGGACCAATATGTGAGGTAAAAGAACGTGTCCCTTGGTTGTATCGATCAGCCTTTCCTTAATGGCTAGTGGGGTTGAACATCTTGAAAAGTATTTTTAAACTATCTGCATGTCGGACTCAGGGGAGTGTGTCCATAGGTTTTGCCATCTTTCTGACTTCTTTGCTTTTCTATTCCAGGCCAGCACGGGCAATTCGTGGGTTGCTGTTGGTGGTGGTGGGTCATGCCTAGGCCTAGGCCTAGGTGCCTGCACAGAGATGCAGAGAGAAGGAATGGAAGCTGGGCTACACCACTCCCCCCAGAGTGTGCCCAGCATCAGGCTGCCCTCAGCCTGTGTCATTCTCTGGCAGTCCCTCTTCTGAAACGTGAAGCATTTTGGCCCAGGCTCTTTCCCTTTTCTTGACTTGGCAGAGGCCCTCTCCGGGCTGGCTGTGGACAGAGTAGGGGATTGGACCACTTTTTGGTGAGCTGGAGTGTCTTTCTCAGGAGGGCTAAACCCTCCACATGGCCAGCGGCTTGGGTATAGTGGGTATGGGTAATGAAGAGAGGGTTCTGTAGGATTTGCAGTATCTTAGTGAGAGTATGCAGCCAAAGATTTATCAAGGACAGCTTTGAAGAAATTTGTCTTGTTCCCTCCCCCTTGCAATGATTTCTACAGTTTTTCTTAGGCTCCTTTACAGTTAGAAAGCCATCATGGGAGAAAAACCATGTGTATAATGTGATGGATGGTGAAAGCCTTTGGATGAAGTTTAAAATATGTGTCCAGATTGAAAGAAAAAATAAATTGTAGAAGATACAAGAAAACATATGAAGGTTGATAACCGGTAGGTGTGTCAGGGTCCAATCAAGAGGCAGAAACCATGTTGGTTACTTGGACTGAGAACACTGAATACAAAGAATGGCTTGTAAGCAGTAGAAGGGGGGTGAGTGCTAAAAGGAGTGAAAGGGAACTTTGAGGGGTCCAGAAGTAGCGGGTGCAAAAAGAGCAGCTCTTCTTTACAGGATGAGGAAGACCAGGCCATAAAGAAGTAGGAGAGGCCCCTGTCCCTCCCAAGCTGAGAATTAGGCTTCTTTGACGAGACGGGGGATATCGGGACAACGTGCAGGCTGCTAATGGTATAGAAACTTGCCAGAAGGTGTGGCTTGTGCTGAACTACTGAAAAGAACACCCGGGCAGGATGGGGGAGGGTGGCATTAGTGCATCAGAAAGCTGGAGCTGCCCAGAGGCAGCTGTGGGTAAGGAGAGCATGGCCTGAGGGGTAGCTGGAGCATGCCTGTGCTGGTCTCTGACCTCCAGCAGTGAATAACACAAGCTGAGTGACCGCAACTAGAAAGAAGGCATTTCCCCCCAGAATCTGTAGGGTCATTCCAGTGCTATGTCTTGATGAGGCTTTACCTCGAGTGAGCTGGCACAGGAGCAAGGTTAAGAGAGATCCACTTTGGTATCACAAGGCAGGGCAGAGAAGGTTTGATTTGGGCCTGACAGACAATAAGTCGATAACTGGCACAACTGGCATCAGAAACCAGCCACAAACTGCATTTAGCCCAAAACCAAGCATCTTTCCCATTAAAAGCAGGAACCAAAAAGGAAGTTTGACCCCACTGCTGTTAGCTTACATGGTGCCATGGTCCTGATGAATGTGACGAGGAAAAAGGAAATGAGTGTTATACTGGTAATATGCAAGTTAAGCTAGAATGCGCCAGAGTCCATTGAGAACTATTGCAGTGAAGGAGACTTGTTATTAAGGTGGCGTGATGGTTAGTCCTGATTGTTCACTTGGTTGGCTTGAGAGACATCTAGGAGATTAGTAAAGCACACTTTGGATGTGTCTGGGTGGGTCACGGGGGCCTGCCCTTGGGGACTATAACTTGTCCCTTGCCCCATCCTCTCTGGCTCTTGCCCTGCTCTCTGCTTCCTGGCTGCCATGAATTGAGCAGCTTTCTCACCCTTGCCCTTCTGGCATGGAGTTTCTGCCTCGGAGCTAGCCTACCGTGAGCTGAAACTTCTGAAACCAGGAGCCGAAATACACCTTTCCTCTTTCAAGTTGTGTATTTCAGGTACTTTTGCCCCAGTAACAGGAAGGTGAAGAATCCAGATGGCCATATACCAGACAAAATGTGCAGAGCCACTAGGCTTCCTGTTCATCGGAAGTAATTAGAAGATATGATGGGACAGTCTAATTTACAGCAGCAATAAAACTAAAACTAGTTCACCAACAAACTTCAGAAATGTACAAGAGCTATATGAGGCAAATATAAAAGACCACTGAAGTACTCTGATGAAAAACCAGAATCAATGGAATCACAAGTGACATTTTTCGAATGACAAGGCTCCACAATTTAACAATGTCAATTCTCCTCATAGCGAACTTCACATCCGAAGCAATTCTTCTTAAAATTCATGGAAGTTTTGGTCCTGACCTTCGTATGAAAGACACCACTTTGATAATATCTAAAGCGTTTACAGAAGGAAGACAAGCAAGGGGAACTTGTTCTACCCTGATAATAAGTACAACTTTAAGATCCATGAAGCGGGACGAGCAATGGAATTTGGATCAGTGGAAGAAATTTGAAAGCCCTGAGCTATGGACATTTACTAGACAGTGCGGTGAGATGTAAAATTGTGATAGTGCAGTAGAAGTTTTGTTCTGTGCAAGGAGGCTCCACCGGATACTGTCTAGAAAGGGTAGCGTGAAGAACAGAGAGTCCCGGATTGTACTACATGACACAACGCAAGGGTGAACTTGCTGAGGTGGAGAAGTCTGCTGATTGTTTGTGAGCTGCATAAGGGCTGACCTCAGAGCCAGAAGTTTACTGAAGGTCTCTGAATCTCAGATGAGAGGCGGAATGGAAGCAAGCACTTTGTAGAGCCATAATGAGGCTGAGAAAGAGAAATAGGTAATGTGGAAACGTCATTCAGAATGGGGATTTGGATATTCCTCAGACAGTGGACTAATGTCTAGAATATATGAAGAACTCCACAAAATGAGACACCCCTAAGTAAAAGACCCAATCAAAAATGGGCAAATAAAATGAATAGACAGTTCTCAAAAGAAGAAGCATAAATGGCCAAACCGTGCTGCACACAAAAACGTTCAACATCTGTGGCCATTAGAGAAATGCAAACTAAAACAGCACTGAGATTCCATCTTACTGGAGAAAGAGTGGCTCTCATCAAGAGATCAAATAATAACAAGCGCTGGAGAGGCTGTGGGGTAAAAGGAACCCTTGGTGGCAGGAATGTAAACTAGTACAACCGTTACGGAAATCAGTATGGAGATTCCTCAAGAAACTAAATCTAGACATTCCATGTGACTCAACCATTGTCCTTTTAGGTATCTTTGTGAAAGCGTTAAAGACACTATATTACAGTGATATATGCATACCCATGTTAATAGCAGTGCAATCTGTAATAGCCAAATCATGAAAGTGGCCTATATGTCCATCAACAGACGAATGGATAAAGAAAAGATGGTATTTATACACAGTGGAGTACTACTCTGCGATAAAGAAGGATAAACTTGAGCCATTTGTAGGAAAATGGATGTACCTCGAGACCATAATGTTAAGTGAAATAAATCAGACACACAAGATTAAATATCACATGGTATGTCTTATAGGGGAAACCCGAAATGTAAGTAAAGAGCAAAATAGAAGATAGGTAATAGGAAATAAGGAGGTAGACCTTTTGCCAATGGGAAGGGGATCAAGTCAGATGGAAGGAGAGGGAGAGGGGGAGGGAAGGGGATGGACAAAGAACTGAGATGTGTTGTGTACGTGTACCAACTCCCCACAAGGAATGCAATCATTATGAACTGTAAACATGTACCAATAAAAATTGAAAGAAAAGAAAGGAGTGGTGATTTGGGAAGTTAGACTGTCATTAATGATAAACTTCTGGACAGTACAGGAGAGAATAAGTACAGAAGGAAAGAAGTGATGTTTTCTTCTCCGGATTCACCGGTAATAACGAAAAAGAACCACACCTACGGTTCTCCACGGAGGTTGCTTATTTCCCAGGTCCTCCCTCCATCTGAATGGCCACAGGGTACCAGCAAAGCGGATACACTGCATACTACAATAATGAAACATTCACTGAGTGTTTTGTTTTCTCTGGGCCGGGCACTGAGCAAAGCCGCTTCAGGCTGCTGACCTGGAGCGGAAGTGGCAGGGGCTGCTGCTGGAAAAATGCCTAAGGTCAGGAACAGAAGCATCTCCTAGGGAGCCTTCTCCACAAGGAGGAGCAGACAGCGATCGTCCAGAAGGATCCAGTTCTTCCCACAAGTAGTTAACAGTCATTGTGGGTTTCCTCTGGGCCTGGCCTTTAGGCTTCTGGCATCTTCCAAGCCTCCCATCCGGGAGCCCACCTCTGGGAGCCCCGCCCCCAGCAACTCTCCGGCCCCGCGTGCAGTACCGTCCCCCACCGGCAGAGGCACTGCGCGCCGGCGGCCCCACGTTCCCACAGCTCCTGGAAAACTAGGGCCCAGGGGGTTTAAGCCGCCTCCCCTCCCAGCTTCCTGGTCTGAGGGGTCTCAGGGCGGCGACCTCCCACTGAAGACATCCCCTGCCCCGGCCTCCTCGGGGTCTTCTCCGAGGCAGCAGCAGCAGCCGCGCCTACGTCTCTGTCCTCCCTGCCTTGCACAAAGCGCTTGCTTGGGCTGGCCGCGGAATGCCCAGGGACGGGCGTCTCTTCCCAGAGTTCCTGCTTCCCGGGCCAGTCAGAGCCGCAGGTGAGAAAGAACGCGCGGTAGAGGTGACACCCCGGGCCAGCGGGCCTCAGAGGGGCCCCGGCCTTCTCCTCCTCTCCTTTCCTGAGAAATCCCACGCTGGCGCCGACGCCTGCAGCGGGGACGCTAACTGCTCCCCCGAGCCCTGAGAGCCCTTCTTCTGAGGCACATAGCCTCCCGCCCAGGTTCCTCTGTGGACCGCAGCAACCCCTGGGGGCCTCCCCCGCCAACCACCCCAGTGGGGCCCCCAACATCCCTGATGCGCATGCCCAGAGACCCCGGGAGCGAGAAAGTAGCAGTGCCTGCAGGTTAATACAAAAATATTAATATCAAAAAAGAAAAAGGGCAGGCATGCTGAAGTATGTCATCAAAAGGGACAGTAGCTTCCTGGAGGAATTTCAAGAGAGCTCTTGCCTTCCCCAAGTTAGTCTCTGGACCCCAGGTGAAGGAACTTGATCAGACAGAGCATTCCTATGTCCGGGTCAGAAAAACCAACCCCCTGCACTGACTTTGGGGCCTGACAGGCAACCGAGGCACACCAAAGACGGGGCTTCTGAGGATAACCTGGGACTTGCTCTTCGTACCGGCGAGCTGTGTCCCCAGGAGGTGTTCTGGCAGGTGTGCAGGCTGTGGGAGGTATGTTCATCTATAAAGCATTTCGTTTGTGGGGAGCCATCACCAAAGCTTGTGTGCAACACCAGTGTCTGGTCCACAAGTAGGTGTCCCAGCAGTGTTTCCATGCCCGCAGTAATCTTGTGAGGCTTGCAAAGGAAGCGGGACAGATGGAAGTCCCCGAGTTTGGGGCCAAAGTCAGTGGTGCCCACCCCAGATCCTTTCCACAGCAGTGCATGAGGCGTTGAAAGAAGAGGAGGAAGTACCCCGTGCCCGGGCTGCGGCTGATGGTGGTGGTGTGACAAGTGCCAGTGTTCGTACCAGTTCCAGTTCCAGGGCCTATGCCGTGGTGAAGCAAGCATCAGCACCGGAACCAATCCAGGTGCCACTGCTCAGGGCGAGAGCCACGGCCCAAGGAGTGGTCAGTGGTGGGGCAGTGACAGCGCTGGTTGCAAACTCAAGCCAGTTTCAGGGGCTTCTGCTGCCACCGGGCAAGGCCGAGGCTGAGTCTTCATTTCGCTTGGTTGTGGGTCGGTAAGGGGCCTGGGAGCAGTGGGCACTGGGGCTCCGATTTATGAGGAGTCCAGAGGTAGCGTGGGCCGAGGGAGAGCAAAACTGCCCGTGGCACTTGTGTTCCAGTTCTATTTGCGTCTCTTGGCGATTGAGCTCTCAGTGTGTCCACTGTAAAGTTGAGTTTACTTTAGTTAACATGCTTTTACTCATAAATAATTGATAGGCATAAATGGGCTAAAATTAAATGATAAAGGACTGAGAATGCAGCTCTGTGGTAGGGTTGTTGGGAGCAATGCTACATAATTCTAGGGAAAAATCATTTGGTTAGCCTA